>WTXH01000482.1:0-15160 GCA_022376555.1 Russula compacta | reverse complement strand
GGAACACCAGACATGAATTTTTGAGATGGTGGACTTCCTCTTTTCCGGTAACCACCACCAGCACGGGTACAACCCCGCTGCACCAATGCTGAAAGTGGACACTAGATTAGAGAACAAAAGTCTTATAAAAACACCCACACCATACCAAACTCAAAGGTATTACATCTATTTTACCTTAGTCATATGTTGTGGTGGCTCCTTGGTTCAAACCACGCAAGGGCTGTTTTTTTTCCTTCTCTAGTTGCACCCTCTATACCACACAATCCAGTCAAAAATCATTATTTTTTAATGCCAGATCTCCCAATCCAGAATATTCATGTTTCAGTCCCGATCTTAGAGTCCAGATGAGATTTGTCAAATTACCATAGGCCAAGAGACGACTAATAGTCTATGGGGCATGATTCAGGGATGTCCGTTGGTGATCTTTGTAGGTGGTTATACATATTAGGACATTGTTCAGTGCTTACTAGTCGTCTGTGGGAAGACAGTTCGAGGAAATTGGACCGCAGAGACGCTGAAGAGGTGCGGGCGAGAGAAGGTGTAGAGGTGTCCACGGGCACTGCGGTGAAGGAGATAATCGGGTGCGCGATGCGTTGCGCATTCATGGCCACTGGAATTGTTTCTACGTATTCGTTGCTCATATTTATACCCTTCTCCTTTCATCTTAGGTTTTTCCGTAAGTACGTGCCGATGGGCGGTGACTCGAGGACCCTCACCATCACCGATGGCTCACCTTGGACGATTAGATTAGCGAGACCGCCGGTTCTTCCCCCCATCGCGATATTATATGATAAACGGCTGCACAAGTCGCGCCGCCCAGGCTGAGGGTCAGCATTGACATTCTTTTGGAGTCGCTTCAGGGCGCTCTCAGAAGTTTATTGGCTTGTGAGTATTTGGCAATCTGTGCTGAAATGTCGTTGTCACAAGCCTTAACCGGACGTGCACCGCCTGTTCCATAATTTCTCTTGGTTCTTCTCCACTCCCGCCCTGAGCAGGGTCGCTGACCGTGTATGTGAGCGCTCTGAAAGCACCAGTAAAAGCAGCTCGTCACAACCAGGATCTGGTGCAAGCGCTGCCCATGATTGTTACGGCAGTGCCACTCCTCAACGCGGGAACCCTGTGTAAGTCCCAGTGCACCCTCTGCGGCATCACGAGAGCAACAAGAGAGAACTGGGCAATGTGCTGACGATGCGGTTGCACCCTCTGATGTGTTGCAAAGCCATGGACTACAACCAGATTATCAGCCACTCCCCAGTCTTGGCATGTTGCACTGGTCCATCACCGCGTCAGTGGGAGCCACTCTTATGAGCACTCCGGATCGCTGCAGGCTCGAGGGGCTGGAGGATTTATGGCACCATGTATGGCCAGTGGCCGTGTTTGGACCTACTTTGGCGGAGCGCTGTTCGTGTCGGTGGGAACGGACTCGAGAAATGCCCGGTTCACATATGCGGGACGAGACATTCCTCGCATCATGAAGACTACTCATGAGTCATGCTGTGTACGTTCAACAGGTAATTGTCTTTCAATAGAACCCTTGATAAGCTTGGAGTCAATCCGAGACAGAGTGCATACAGTCACAAATTGTGTGCCGCAAACTGTAACATCGAGATAACAGTCATCTGGTTCAACGCATGTGAGTGGGATCGAATGTGAGGCGCACATTCAAATTGTTCAACAATTGGAGAGGGAGAGGGCCCTAGTCACGCACATACGGAACAGGGCCTGACCATCTTAGACGAACCATCTTAGACGTAGATCCCATGTTTCCATTGGCCGGGCCGGTCGCGTCCGCAACACAAAATTAAACTGTGACCGTATACCGTACGATAGATACTGTGTGACCAGGACATAATAAAAATAAACAAGAAAGGGGAACGCCACTGCCACCAACTCTTCAAAACTATAAGCGAGTGCCTTCCCTCCATACAAAACCAAGGTGAGCTCCTTGGGTATCACAGAATAATCAGAGATTGAATCCGCGTTGACGTAGCGATTCGATAAACTCGTCATCCAGGGTTGATGCCAGGTGTTGTGTAGACGAGATTATGACTGAGTGATACGTCTCATTTGGTAATGATTCTACTAGAAAGAGGGAATCACGATGTAAGCCATCCTTGACCATGTCCGAGAACTCGAGAGCGTACCCAGTGATGCTGACCCCGACTCTGCGTCACATTCACCCAAAACCTCGGAGAGACGTTGCTGAGCTGCGTGTGAAAAGTCTTGGCCGTTCAAGCCATGACAAAGTTCCTAAGGGTCGTCTTCGTGGCCTCGAGGTCGGCATGAGTTGGGTTCCCCAAGCGCGGAATAAGTAAGAGGGCTCTCGACGTGAATTCCGACACCGCGGTCAATCGCCCGTCCGTCCTGTAGTCATCAGGTTGACGGCGTGGAAAGTTTGGATCGTTTTTGCCAATGACCTCCGCGAGCATGTCATCCGTCTCCTTGATCCTGCCCGAGTCCTTCTTGGCCTCGGCATCCAAGAGTTGCTCAAGAAGCGCGCGTTCTAGAAGCGCGCTGCTTCTCAGCGCCTCGAACGCGATCTTCGAATCGTGGTCGCTTGACAGCTGCTGGAGGGTCTTCCCAGCGGACTTTGGTAGTTCCAACTTTGGCACGTCCATGGTTCGTCTTTTGACAGAGAGAAATGACTTGGACATTTCCCAGATCGCACGCGCACAAGCGACCGCCCGCCGGCGCCGTGCCACCTCCTCTATTCTCCCATGACCATGGACACAAGAGGTGAACAGGTGAGCGATCCGATGGCTAAAAGACTTCCCTCCTCCCGGGTTGAGTAGTGATCCAATAAAAGTCACACGGGTGTGAGCATCTTGGTCGACCTGCAGATAACTGGGAATCGCGTCCACAAAGGACTCTACTTCGCCATCCTCCTGACACATACTCAGCGTCGACTGAAGGGCATGTTTGTCCAGTTCTGCTTTGTGCACCGCATCATCCAGTATGTAGGCGTCCATACCCTCCTGCACTCGCTTCCGTATTTTTTTGATCTTGGCCCGAACCTGGTTAGAATATGTGAATAGGGACAGAGCGGCGATGGAGAGAAGGTGGCCTATGTGCCACAGAACGGAGGTTAATGGGGTTTGGAATGGGGATTGTGGGAATATTATGGGAAGACAGGTGACCGTGGTGTAGAGGACCGCAAACACGGCGACGACCGTAAGGATTACGTGTGCGACTTCCTCATTGATCGGGAAAAGGAAGTTAACCAGGCCGGCAAAGAAAAAGAAAATTGCAACATGCAGCATGAGGGAGACATTCTCAACGATCAACCGTATGTGGAATTCCTGAATGCCGTTAAATAGGAAGGCACGAATTCTGACACGATACAGTGGCGACACCTCTGGCCGTTTTGTGAGACGAATGTACCTGCGAATCCATTGTTGTACAAGTGTGGCAGCGAGACCGCAAGAGAGACTGAGGCAGAGACTGAGGAACCAAAGAATGTTTACTTGAATCGCATTACGTGACGGCTTGAATGTGTCAATGGTTGGAGCGATCAGGTGATCTCCATTCGAGATGCTGGCAAGTTGTTGAGTGACTTGTTGGAGAAGCCTAGAGGACACGTCGGTTGGATCGGGCTTAAGGAACTTGTAGCTCTCGATGACAAATGCAGCAACTGTCGCGGAGAATATGCCAGTCTAGGGATCGAAATTGGTAGGTAAATGGGGTGGATGCGCATAGGAGCTGTGCGAATACATACATAGATGAGGATTCCGTCCATATCGTCTTTCCAACGCTCGACCATAGCAATATCATGCTTTTCGGCGTATGTGAGGCAGAGATCCCACATTTTCAAGGAAGGGGCATCACTACCTGGGTGAGCTGGAGCTAGGGTGGACGTTAATGAGACGTCGGAGAAAAGGCGCGGTGATTGGTATACAGACCTTCGGTGGCTGCATTCCCCTTCTCTTCGTCTTGAGCCATGATGAGGAAGGGAAGAGGGATGGAGTGAGAGTCGAGCCATTGTCGAGCTAACGCTTTTATCTCACTGAGACATGAGAGCCATTCGTGGAAAGTTTCCTTGTGGATTCCGACATTGCCAGACGGAAGGTCTGTCAACTGTCAACATGTCAATTTCAACGGCAATCTTTGGCCTTGGCATGTCGCCGGTGTATCGGAGTTGTATTGGTTGGTAATCGTGAGAATTAGCCAAGCCACCGGCCATGTCTTGTTCTCCGTCTCACGTCGTCCGCGATGTCTCCGAATCGCAATACTTACGTAGGTTCTTGTTCTTCTTTTATTAGTGTTACAGTAAAAGTGATATCACCTTGAACGGGTCATACCACTTTCATACCCGGATTGTGCAAGCAGCGTACATCATGTCCATGATCAGGCACAACGCCACTTGGAAATTGGCTCCTGCAGTGTCCCTGCACGTCCCGCCCACTGCCCTTCCACCCAAGCCACCAATTTATCAGACCACTCTGAGAATAATGTGCCGGCTCTGACCCAAAGCCGGAGGCCAACCAGACCAAGCTGGACTTGGAAGGTTGGCCAGAGGGCGTTTAGCTCGGATCTCTTGGTAAAGCCGGAGGTCTGTGTTGAGTACGTTGAGTGTTGAACGTTGAGCGCCCGCTGGGCCTAAGCCCTGGCCTCCCTGAGTCGACCACGTCGAGTGAAAGATTTTTGTCAAGTACTGTGCAGTCGAAGCAGTAGGGTAATACGCAGTAGACGATATCGACCGACAATCGAGAGCAGAATCCAAACCAGAATTTGGGTTTTCTTTGTCATCCGATGAGACCGAATTCTACAATTCAGCTTTGACAAGGTTATGTCCATGCCTACGGCATGGGACTTAACCTTGTTCAGCTTTGATTGCAGCTGGAATTTGCGTTTGACGGAGTTTGAACTTGCGTCTCAGTCATGTTCACGTCTTGCCGTTTTGCTGCCCTGCCTTTGGCCTGGACAACGGCATACTGTTGCCACCCAGTCGAGCTCGCTGTTAGGAATATGTATGAGCATGCGAGGGGTGAAGTTGGTGGCGAGGCTGGATCCCTTGGCGCGCGCAAGCGAGAAGTTGTACCTGATCCATATGACACGATGACAAGTATGAAGGGCCGAGCGTTTACTTTCAGACTCCCGGCCTTTCTTTGGAAATCGCCCACGCCCGACGCCTTTGTTCAAGGTAACATGCCTCGATCTCACCTTCTGTCCTCTCCGGCCCTGGCCTGGCGCCATCTATCAATCAGCTCTTCTTGCGGCAGATAGTCAAGCCTATGATGCTTCACTTTACATCTTGGGGCCCAACGCCTTGGTTTCTGTGCTCTTGACTGCCTTGGTCGCGGGGCAGCCTCCAGGCCTCCAGAGTCCCACAGTCTGGGAGGCGCACCATCTGCTCCCCATTGCCAGAGCCAGCCTCCGAGGCTCTCCCTCTCCTTGTCCAGACGCAACTACAAGTGTAGCCATGCAGCCATCCCATTCCTCAGTATGACCAGTGTATTCAATACAGAATGTACTCATAGTCGAAAAAATTTATGACAATTTATGGGTCAGTGAGTTGGATTGGCAAACCCAAGGGAGTTACGCCAATTCATGTGCAGTCTTGGTTACGCGCAGCCTTCCTGATGGGTCCTGGGCATCTCTGCGGCTCAAGGTCCTCTGCACTGCCTTCCCACGGACGACTGGTGAGCACCGAACAAGTACTTAGTATGAATAGCCACCTACCAAAATTACCAAGGGACATCCCTGAATCACGCCCCATAGTGGACATAATTCACCCAGCGCTCCAACTTGAACGTCATCTTTCTCTTCCTTCTTAGATTCGTCACAGCGTCCCGAAGTGCCTCAGCTGTTCTCTCATAATATGGCTTTTCTTGCCACCTATCTGAGAACACCGACTGGTAAAAGCTTCTAGCGAGCACTGGTCCGTCGATGTCTGCCATCTCCCACATTGTCCCAACAACGCTTCGGAATCCGCTGTATTGAACTGCCGCGGCAAGGTGTAGTCCCTCATTTGCAATGCTTTCCTCTGTGATCTCGGCTGTACGACAAGCCGAGAGGAATGCGAATTCGGCGGTGGGAAGTCGAGATCGTACGATGTCCAGTAGCGTAAGGCGTGTGCCTCCGTAAAGCTTGAAAAATGCGTCAAATGGCTTTCCTATCTGGAGTATCCCGTGGGATGAGATGTGCGCAAACCGGTGATGCTTGAGACGCTCGAGTGTGGAGATAGGTGTCGCCTGTTCCCGAAACAGAGTTTCCACAGATGGGCAGACAGTCTGGACGATGTCCATCTCCCGCAATGACCTCGGCATCTGACCATCTGGCAGTGCTACAAGCAACATCGAAGGCGTGTCCAATCCTTGCGTGCTCGGTTTACGCGATTCTATAAGAGCGGAGAGCGTCGGAGTATATGAAGGGATATATAAGTCCGAGAAGTACAACTTCGTATGGCCATCTGATCGAACCGGGCCCATGGCATGGAGAGGGAGGGAGCAGAATACGGATGTCGGGCACCACCAAACTCGGGATTGTTCTGGTACATTCAACTGGTGTAGTCTCTCGATCACCAGACGCCCAACAAGATCGTAGAGGTGCTTGAGTACATAACACAAAGCATCGTTATATTTCGTTGACTCGAGGCCGTCAGTTCGCGCAGCCAGCAACTTGTGATGCAATCCTTTCGCATGCTCATAAAAATTGTCGCTTGTCGGAATAAGGGAGGGAGGGGAGTCATGGAGGAGAATAATGATGTCGGAGCGCCATTCGGAATGGTTGATTAAGACGACAGGCCCACCCGCAGCAGCAGAACGAAGGGTGTCGAACGAAGGCGGGATCAAAAAGGTGTCGAAGCCGGGCTGGCCGCGGATCTGAGAAATGAGCCTGTCACGCTCCTCGACAAGGTTCCGTTGCTTCACCACTAGGCGATCGAAAGGGTCCATTCCCTCGCGGCCACTGACCTGGCCACCCTCCATCCAGACGACTGGAGAACCTGAGATTGTCAATGCTTCGAGGTCCCGATTGACAGCTGCAAATTTCTCGGCCAAATGCAAATTGACGGCACGAAGCTGGTCAATTGAAGTGCGGAAGCCGCGCATCTCTGACCAGAGGAGGCCCCTCCCTCGTTCGAGAGTCTCGATGGCCTGTTTTAGTTGACCGATCTCGACCAGATAGGATGCATAGTCGAGTGGCAGCTTCTCGTATTGATTGCGCATTGCTACCAGACGGAAATGTTGTATTTCGAGGGTAGGTGCGAAGTAGAGAGATTCTTGCATCAATGAGATGGCAGTCTCATATGCGGTGAGGGTAGCTGGATGCATGGAAGACCGTGCGACCTGTGTCCATTTGCACGAGGTGTTAAATCGAAGGGGTACCTCTGTGCTTGTATCTGCAGCACCGACGGCGAATACTTCCATGATTTCGTCGCCGTCCCTTCGGTCCTTGAGCAGCCTGAACCGGGAGAACAAGCAATCAACAAGATGATTAGCGATCGTATGAAGGTTGATCAGTACACCAGGCATTTTGATGAGTTCACGGAGCACAGTAATTGATTCGTGCAGATGATCGATATTGCGTGTGAGGTAAAACAAACGGTGAAGGAGAAAGCCCAAATTCATAAGTATAAATGGACGATATGAGTGAGAGGGTGTAAGGGTGAGTCTGCAGTACTCGATGGCCTTCTCGACATCCGCTAGATCAGTGATGTTGACTATGCCAGTGGGGAGATCAAGAGGACTTGAATTTGTCCTGTCTGCATCCGGCATCGTAAGGGGAAGGTTGATAAGGTTTGATTTAGCCACTTGAGGAGAAGCAGCCAGATGCAAATCGTGTACAACTTCGGCGTTATGTTCATGTCGACTACTTCCGACACCAAACTCTTCTAAGCGAATATTCTCGAGAAGTGCCAACTCCTCCATGACAGAGCGACGATCCGGGTCTTCGGATGACATTGCGTCGAGATGAGTACGAGAGCGGAAAATTGCCTCCGCTAAATTCTCCGGTTTTGAATCAAGGGTGAATCGGGTCTGCGCAAGCGATCCAGCCAGGCTCAGAGCGAATTCCACATTTCCATTTGGATCAGCAATCATTTCATCCAGGATTGACATTGCCTCCTCGTAATCATCACGTTTCGGAGCCCAGTGGAAGCGAACAAAAAGAGAAAGGGCAAGCAAGGAACGAACTTGTTCCAAATTAGGTAATCGTCTCCTTGCTTCACGCAGACATTCAATGGATCCGTCTGAAGGTGGTTGGACAGATGGAGCAGTAGTCATCTGGATGGAATCGGCCAACGCCGTTACAGCTTGAATCAGAAGTGATTCTGAGACACCCGAGCTGAGAAGCTCGCGGCACAGGGTCACCGCCTCCGCAACATCCCGCGTGGGATTGGCAGACTCCAGTTGCACCTGAACGGCTAAAGCGCACACCAAATATGCTTTGATCTCACTGCGTGTGAAGTCGAGGGTTTCAAGCGACTGGACTTGAAGGTAACGAAGGTATTGAATAGCATGCTTCACATCGCCGGGTTGCTTGAACTTTTGCGAGCGAAGAAGAAGGGCCTCCGCCAGGTGAAACAAGGCCTCGATGACGTATGAGCTGAGTTCAATTCGGGTATCAAATGGGAGGAGTATAGCTTCAGTAGAGTAGGAAATTGACTTGTCGAGGTCTTCACTGTCGTCCGAGACCCGATAGCGTCTCGATCGTATAATGGCCAAAGTTGAGAGGCATTTGGAGCGCAGAGGGTGGGTTCGAGGACGGGCCAAGAGTAAATTTTGGTACAGAGAAATGTCATAATCGATTTTGAGCAACGAGGCTGTTGAGAGAGAGAGGGTTGCGGAAGATGAACAAAGGGGTTCAGCCGAGAATGTCTGAGACCGAGGACAGATCGAGGACTCACACTGTCTGTCTGCCATGGTTCGAAGCTGAAAAACCAGAAAGAATATTGCAGTACTGGTAAAGAGGGAGGAGAGAGGTGTAGAGGCCTGTGTCTCGAGGCCTCGGGCACGTTGGCATGCTCGCGGCCGCGTGGCCATGTGGCTGTGCCAACATGCCAGGCCTCGAGATGTTGCATCGCACTCAGCCACTCCCACCTAGCCAGTCATAATGCATAATGTCTGGAAATACAGCCATTTGAGAAATCATTCGATACGACCTCGACGCAGGGAAGCTCAGCCCGGTCAGTTCCCTTCATATGAGACCGCTGAGAGCCACCATCAATTTGCTGAGGGGATCTTGCACCTGTTGCAAAGACATACTACATCACAATTGTTGCTAGACAAGGTAACTTACATTCATCGTGAGTATTAGATGAGAAGGATGCATTCTACAGGTGAATACACAACAGGTTCTCCTATGGCGGGTGGCATCAGGAAAACCGGAAAAATCTTAGATTTAACTTAACAAGCTTAAATACCTTACATTTTATTTTAAGCAACATTGAGGAAATTTAAGGAGATGAATCTACTTATTTTTATCTTAAATTAAGTTTTAAGCTATTATTAAATGCCTTAAACTTTATTTCAAACCATTTATTATAAGCCATTCCCGTTTTCCTATGACTGCGGATACCGAGAAACATTGTTCTATCCTTGTACAGGACGATTCCCACGTGCACACCCTCAGCTCGAAGATCACAATTTTGACATTCAGTCTGCGATCAACAGCAAGAACACGAGCCCGTCTTCATGTACATATCACTAATAATTCATTCTGCATACTATGGAACAAGCATATTATGGAACGAGCATACTATGGAACGATCAGATACCGTATCCGCCCTGGCGTAGCGATCCGATGAACTTGTCATTCAGAGTTGCTACTAGCGGTTGTGTGGACGAAATTATTGCCGAATGATAAGTCTCCCTTGACATGCCTTCCACTATATAAAAGGAATCACGATGTAAGCCTGGTGATGTTCTAGACCCCGAGTAATCAAGGGGCAGAGCGTACCTGGTGACCCTGACGCCGAGTGTTTCGCCAATGTCTCTGCCAAAACCCCGACGAGGCGTTCCTGAGCTGCATGTGAGAAGTCTTGGCAGTTCAGGCCACGACAAAGTTCCTCAAGGGTCGACTTCGTGGCCTCAAGGTCCGCATGAGTTGGGCTCCCCAAGCGCGGAATAAGTAACAGGACGCTCGACGTGAATTCTGTTATCGCAATCAACCGCCCGTCCGACCTGTCGTCATTCCGCTGCCCAGGTTGATAGCGTGGCATGTTTGGATCGTTCTCGCCGATGAGTTCGGCAAGCAAGTATTCCAACTCGCTGATCTTGTCCAAGTCCTTGTTGGCTTCGGCATCGGAGAGTTGCTCGAGAAGTGCGCGTTCTAAAAGTGCGCCGCTTCTCAGCGCCTCGAACGCGATCTTCTCATCTCGGTCACTTGACAGCAGTTGGAGGGTCCTTCCTGTACTCCTTGGCAACTCCAAGTTTGGCATGTCCAGGTTCCATCCTCTGACAGACAGAAATGACCTGGACATTTCCCAGATCGCACGCGCACAGGTGATTGCCCGGCACCGACGCGCCACGTCCTCCAATCTCCCATGACCATGGACACAAGAGGTGAACAGGTGAACGATCCGATGGCCAAGAGACATCTCCTTTCCTTTCGGCTTGAGCAGTGATCCAATATCATCCACGCGGGTGCCAACATTATCGTCGATCTGTAGATAACCAGGAATCGCGTCCACAAAGGCCTCTACTTCGCTTTCTTCACGACACATCATCAGCGTTGACCGAAGAGCAGTTTTGTCCAATTCCGCCTTGTACCCCACAGTATCCAGCATATGGACGTCCATCCCTTTGTGAACGTGCTTCCGAAAGTCGTCGAGCTTGGCCCGAATATGGCTAGAATATGCGAATAGGGACAGAGCGGCGATGGTGAGAAGGTGGCCTATGTACCACAGAACAGAGGTCAATGGGGTTTGGTATGGGCAGTGTGGGAATATTAAGGGAAGACAGGTGAGGGTGGTGTACGCAGACCCAAAGACAACAACGATTGCGAGGATCACGTGTGCAACCTCCTCATTGATCGGGAAAAGGAAATCGATCAGGCCGGCGAAGAAAAGGAAGATGGCGACATGCAGCATGAGGGAGACGTTCTCAACGACCCAGCGTATATGGAATTCTTCAATGCCGTGGAACAGAAAGGCGCGAACTCTGACGCGGGAGAGTGGCGATGACTCTGAACGTCTGGTGAGACGGAGGTACCTACGAATCCATTGTTGCACAAGTGTGGCAGCGAGACCGCAAGAGAGACTGAGACAGAGACTGAGGAACCAAAGAATATTTACTTGAATCGCATTACGTGTCGGCTTGAACGAGTCAAGCGTCGGAGTGGTGAAGCGATTTCCGTTGGAGATGCCAGCAAGTTCTTGTGTGATTTGTTGGAGAAGCTGAGAGGACACATCGGTTGGATCGGGCTTCAAGGACTTGTAACTTTCGATGACAAATGCAGCAACTGTGGCAGAGAATATACCGGTCTAGAGAAGAATTTCGAGAAGTGAATTGGGCTGCATGCGCCCGGGAACGACTCGAAACACGCACATAGATGAGGATTCCGTCCATATCGTCTTTCCAACGCTCAAACATTGCAGTATCATGTTTCTCAGCGTATGTGAGGCAGAGGTCCCACATTTTCATGGAAGGCCCATCACTGCCTGGGCTGCCTGAGGAAGCTGGAGCTAGGGTCGATGGTAATGAGATAATGGAGAAAAGATGGGGTGATTGGTGGGCAAATACTGACCTTGGGCGGTAGCTTTACCCTTCTCTTCGTCTTGAGCCATAATGAAGGGGAGAAAGGTGGAATGATTTGGCTAAGACGGGCCTGCGCTTAATAAGACCGTGCCATTGGCAGTGCAATCTCCAAGTTCATGGGACGACTCTGCGGCGCAAAGTTCTGTATTCAACATCTGGCCATTTTTGGCATGCCAAGTACAATGCATCAGGTGATCTTGACTGACCGGCGATCGTTAGTCCGGACCTTCTTCCCATGTCACGTCGTCCACCGCTAATGTTCCTTCTTCAGCGGTCACTTTACACGGGTCATACCCGGAAAGTGTAACAGGTACATGACATCCCCGATTCTTTTGATCAGGCACATTCGCGCTCGGGAATCGGTTTCCGCAAAGTCTCACCAGCGTCCCACCGCGCCGCGTTCACCAACGTTTTCCCAGGCTGCTGTACTCATCGAGCGCTGACGCCCAGATATCGATCCCTACACCTGCCAATGAGGATGACTCCGACAGGCGCAGACAGCATTCCCTTAATTTACATGTCTGGCCCTTGATCGAAATTTCCATCAACAGCTTCTGAAACGTAACAGCTTCCATAGCCCGTGGGGTGGGTGGCTGACCCCCTGGCGCATGTGGAGTTTCTCCGAATACCTGATGCACTCGCCGAAGAAGTCTAGACATGGCTAATGGCTCCGTTGCGGCTTGAAAGTGATGGCTTGGGTAGAGCCCGCGTCCGCAGTCGAGAAGTGCTCATGTATCGGTGAAGCAGCGAATCTGTTGTCATCATCTATGGACGGAGTCTCTTAGGAGATGGTGGCCTGGTTGTAGGCCTGCAATGGCCAATACAGTACAGTATCAGCACCTGAGCGAAGAAGCGGGCTACTCAATTATGGAGTCATCTATAACCGGGGCCGCTCGATATCACACTCGACATCTTCTATTCTGTCGCTCGAAAGAGCCCCATTCTTTGAACCAACATTGAAAATTAAGTCCCCAAAAGAGAATAATGAGGTAGCGTGGAGTTTCACTATCTCCGCCGTGATATCGCCTATTCGGGATATCTTTCTCATGGAGCCACTGCCACTCACACATAGTCAACGAGCACTGTGGATCGCCTCGCCTTTCAATTACCCTAATCATTCGACATCAACATCAACAGTTGATAAGCAGCCAGAATATCTCAGTGAAAGGTCTGTGACATCTAATGTCAGAGGCTTCGAATTGCTGTAAATTTTGAGACGAGAATGACCGAGTCGTGCTGTTGAGCGACTCGGACGTAATCGGTGGAATCGCCCGTCTTATTCAACGATGTATTTGAACTGCTTGCACGGACCTCTCTTGAACGTTACCTCCACCTGGACCGCCTCTTTGTGCAGCCACTCGAGCAGGTCAGGATAATCTCCAAAGAGGGCGATTCCGGATGCGCGTGCGCTCAACACCACCAAGGCCAGTGCATCAGCTGTGCAGATTATGTAGATTTTCCCCAGGCAAGCTTGTAGCAAACTATAAAGTTGGGTGATTGAGTTGCGAGGGATGCAATCGACCTCAGTGTGCCCTATAAGCACGGGAACTGAGTGGCCCGAATCAACTAACTACTGTACAGTATGTAACGACTGTCTACGGTCCAGAAAGTTACGCTAAACTAAGGAACGGCTAACGCGTGCTAAAACACGCCGGGATCATCCCTAGCATCGTGCTAGTGTCATTGGATGTGTGTACCTTACTGAACTGTCTCTGAGCTATCTTACACAGATCTGTAGATCTGCGCGTTCCGTGCGCTGACATTTTCCAAGAGCTGTGGACTTGCACAGAACTACAGTTGACTCTGTCTTAACCCATACCCCTCGGTAACACCCCCCAGTTATGGGTTATGACAGAGTATGGGGTTCGGCGGTGTGACGTAAAATTTGAAATTTAAAAATGAAATGAAAATCTCGAAAATCAGCGTGTTTTATGTTTGTTTGCTATGTACAGTATTCTAATGGAAGCTATATTTGAATAAATGAATTATTGATGACTAAAATACTGGGTAATTTTGGTGGAGGTAAGTGACTAGGAATGTTGTACACACATTTGATTATTAAACAATGCAAGGCCAGCCTCCAGTTTACATGCTAAATGTCACCGCTGTCATGGTGGACTATTGGGACGCTTACGCTTACTAATCTTCTTACCTTATATATACATATTTCCCACAGTCCGGCTAGAGTCGTCACCACTTCCCCCCCCTTACCTTACCATATCGCTATTACACTCCTGCCGATCCCTTCTGCTGTTGTGTTGCCTCGGCTTGTTACTAACTTACTTACACTAATCTGCCGACAGTTTTCGTGGCCTTACTGCCGCTGAAACACATCAGACGCTGCCGAAGACTCTGCTTAAATAGTCATGTATAAATACGCTCATAGAAGGGGACCAAAGCCTTAAGCTTGGTCTCTTGTGAATCTTAGACATTCTCAGAGCAATCCTCCGAGTGATCCGAAGCTTCCCAGCCCCTTTCCCCTCCCACTTGCGCCCTAGAACGTACCCTAGGGTCTGCTAAGTGACTTAGTGACGTGTTTCACTTAATCTACCATATATAGTAAACCGAGTCCCGATTGGGAACTCTTCGAACTCCAACACATACGATAAGCACTCAGAAAGGCATTGCCTTTCTTCGCTTCAGACAAACGAAGGTCACTGAGTAACGGACCTCTCAGTGCTCTATAGAATCACCCTATCTGCACCAGAAACCCCCATCAGGAAGGAGCAACTCCTTCCATTCACGACCTTAGTGGCATACCAACGAACTAAGTACAATACAAGGCGTATCAGCACTCCAGACATCCCTTCCTTTGGAAACTCGTCTTGAGTATCCAAATCGACTCCTTCACATCTAGATCCCCTTCCTCCTTCAGGAGATAGGGAACGACAGCAGCCAGCACCGCCACTACCCACAGCCATTCTAACAAGGCATTAGAACTCCACAAAAGACGACCAAGACGATGGTCACCGATGCAGATATCATCCTACACCTACAACAGAAAGACAGAGACAGGCCAGACGCCCTACCCCTCATAGCAAGAGAACAAACAGCCAAGAAGGCTGCCAGACAGAAACATCGACAGAACCGCCATGCTCCGTCCAGCGTGACAACTGCCAAGGGTTTGACAGCAACAATAGACACACTAAGTCAATAAGCTAGGACTCGAAGTGTCCTAGAAGACTTATAGAGACGAAGTCGACCTGCTAGTTGATGTTGATACCCGGTTACCGCTTGCTGAGCTCCGACTCAGTAGCCACCCACAATGAAGTAGAACACTGCTAGTATTGAGACAAGAGACTCAACTTGCCTCTACCAGGCATAATGAGTCCCTATTTATAGTACATGGTACTTGAGGGCAGGCCTAGGGCCTGAGGGGGCAGTGCTACCTATTTATACGACCAAGACAATAACAACCAATAGCACAAGACACTCAAGAAATCACAGGCTGATACACATGAAAC
>WTXH01000481.1:0-15173 GCA_022376555.1 Russula compacta | reverse complement strand
GAGGCGTCACAAGCAACCTGGAGCAAAATGACACCATACCAGCCGAATACAGATGGACAGGAAAGTCTTCAGTGAGGAAGACTCCCAGCAAATGCCCAGCTCCACCATATGGGACCACACCATCGAACTACAACCCGGGCACCCGACACAATGCCCGGATGACTGCTCCCCCTCACTCAAGAAGAAAAAGCCGAGATGCACAGTTCATGCAAGAGCATCTAAAAAGGGGACCATTCACATTTCAAAATCACCATACGCAGCCAATTTCTTCTTCGTGAAGAAAAAGGATGGAAAGCTGAGACTGGTACAGGATTACTGGCCTGTTAACAAATGGACGAAGAGGAACAGGAACATCTCGCCCCTCATCCCACAAGTCATGGACCGACTCAGTGGATGCACTAAATCATGGTGGTAGATGTACGATGGGGCTACAACAACATCAGGATCAAGGAAGGAGATGAATGGAAGGCAGCCTTCCTTACCCATGAAGGACTATTCGAACCTACAGTCATGTTTTCGGCCTCACCAACTCCCCAGTGACTTTTCAGATGATGATGAATGCCATATTTCGACAAGAAGTAGGAGAGGGCTGGCTCTCGGTCTACATGGACGATATTGCCATTCACACAGCCAAATGACCACACAAGACAGAAGAACAACATATGGCCAGACACCAGGAATATGTCCACTGAATGCTGGATAAACTAGAGAAAAACGACCTCTACCTCAAACCGGAGAAATGCCAATTCGAGAAAGAGGAGATTGAGTATCTAGGAGTCATTGTAGGAAAGGGGCATCTCAGGATGAGCCCCAAGAAACTGCAGGGAATTGTGGATTGGTCCCCACCAAGAAGCCCAACCGAAGTTAGAAGCTTCCTAGGGTTCACGGGCTACTACTGCTACTTTGTCCCAAACTACTCAAGAATTGCACGACCCCTACTAGAGTTGACAAAGAAAACCACACCATGGCACTGGGGAGAAGCACAAACAAGGGCGTTCGAAGAGCTGAAGACAAGGATGTGTGGCAGCCCAGTACTGATCCAACCAGACGTTGAGAAACAATTCACACTTCACGTTGACGCATCAGCATACAGCGTAGGCGCTGTACTCTTGCAGGAGGGACAGCACGACCTCACACCAACACTGGCCCAATGACACAAACCCATTTTGCACCCAGTGGCATACTATTCAGCAACGTTCACACCTACAGAACAAAACTACAATATCTACAAACGGGAGCTGCTAGCTGTCATGAAAGCCCTAGCCCACTGAAGACATTACCTAGGATGGACAAAACAACCATTCATCATCTGAACCGACCACGCCAACCTCCAATACTGGAAATTGCCCAGAAATCTAAACCAACAAACCGCCTGATGGCACGCCGACCTCCAAGAGTACGACTACATCCTGGAATACATCCCAGGAAAGACAAACACAGCAGCAGACGCGCTATCAAGACCATCAAATGTGGACCATGGCAAGGATGACAATAAAAACATCACAATCATTCTCCCCCACAGAATTCGAGCAGCACAAACGATCCACGGAAAAATGGTGGTACTGAACCTCAAAGGACTCAGGCGAGCCATTGTCAGAGACGCCCACAACAACCCCACATCCAGTCACCCAGGGAGAGACGAAACCCTGAGAAAAGTAAAGGAGCGGTATTGGTGGCCAAACATGAAGGAATGGATTGCAGACTACGTCCAAGGATGCGCAACATGCCAGCAAGCGAAGATATTGACACACCGACCCCACATCCCACTTTATCGAATCCCTACAGAACCAGGCACACTGCCATTCCAGACCATATCCATGGATTTGATCACTGGGCTACCGTTGAAGCAAGGATTAGATGCAATTCTCACCATTGTAGACCACGGGTGCTCTCATGCTGCCCTATTCCTCCCCTGTTCAACCAACATCACTGGGCCAGGAATTGCCCAATTATACCTGGACCATCTCTACCCATGGTACAGGTTGCCAAGAAAGATCATCAGCGACCGAGACCCACGGTTCACATCGAGCTTCAGAAGGGTGCTCACCAAGAGGCTGGGGATACAACAAAACCTATCTACGACCACCCATCCCCAAACTGATGGCCTATCTGAGCAAAAGAACCAATGGGTGGAACAATACCTGCGGCTGGTAACGGGCGGACAGCCTAATGATTAGATGGAATGGGTCGCGGTCGCAACTGCCGTACACAACAACCGGAGAAATGGTACTACCGGGCTATCTCCCAATCAAATTTTGATTGGGTACAAACCGATGTTGGGGCCTGGAGATTTGGGGGTCCGAACTAACAACGAGGCGGTGGAACAAAGGACGCAAAGGATGGAAGAGGCACGGGACCAAGCGATCAAAGCAATTAACAAAAAGGCAGCTGAAACACCCATGGGTCAATACAAGGCTGGAGATCAGGTGTGGCTGGAAGGAACCCACCTGACGCTCCCACATCAAGGGTCAAAACTAAACCCAAAATGGTACGGCCCTTTCAAGATACTCAAAGAAGTATCCCCAGTCGCCTATCTCTTACAACTCCCCACCTCGTGGTTGATCCACCCGGTGTTCCATGCCTCCCTGCTTACCCCATATAGAGAGACGGACACCCACGGGCCCAATTACGCCTGACCTCCCCCCAACTTAATTGACAATGAAGAACAATATGAGGTGGAACAGATCAGGAATCATTGCCATCAAGGGCGATCAAAAGGGTTACAATATCTCATAAAGTGGCGGGGTTACCCCGAAAGTGACAACACCTGGGAACCAGCTGACCAGGTGCATGCCCTGGATCTCCTCCGGGAGTATCACAAGCGCCGGCCCTTGAACGAGATAAAAGGGAAGCAGAAACCCCCGGCAAAAACAACAACTCAACCCTCTTCCACTCTCAACACCATTACTCCTTCATGTCCTCTCCCACTCCAATCCCAGTCCCAGCACCAGCCACGCATATCGCGTCCAAGGAGGCTGTCCAGCCTCCCTCCGCAGCAGCCAGCCCCGGTCACACTGCTACTGCCCCTGCCTCCAACACCATCCGCCTTCCCGGCGCGTTCCCAGACCTCGAGACCAATGCATTTTGGGAAGGCCCCCTTTCCCCTGGCACCGTATGATCCGTCCTGGACGGATACGAAGACCTCAGCCTGACCCAGCTTCGCCAGCTGGCCGCGGGCCTCGCTTCCACACTCCAACAGTGGGAGACACTCTTCCAAGACGAGGCGCGATGCCTCAAGTGACAATTCAAAGAGGTCAACCGGGACAACCACGAGCTCAAAGCGCGGATCCAGCAAATTGATGGGGAACCCCTTCTGTGCCCTGATGGGTACATCGAGAACGAGGGGAGGCTCCCCGAATTCACCATCACCACCCCGGATGGCGAAAAGCCCACCGTCTTCATCAAGCAGCTGGACGATGGATGGGTGGCCGGCCTGGCGGCCAATGCAACAGGCGATCACGATGCCCAAATTATCGAACTCTATGCACGCCCCGATTTTGATGACTTCCCCCTCTCCCCACTTCCGTCCTGGTTCTGTGCCCATCTGTGGGGGATGGAAATCGACTACCACCCCCTGCGTGAGGCCATCATCGACCTGGATGACTGGCCCCTCCTCACTGAAATCACGCGATACCAGGTCCTGGACCGTGAAGGTGACACGCTGCATGCCGAGCTGTGCCTGGCTCAGGCAAATTTGGCAGCATCTGAGGCTGCGAAGCAAGCCTGTGAAGACCGACTTGTCACAGCAAGGGCGGACAAGAAGATCCCACAAGTGGGAGTCGAGCGATACCGGCCCCAATTGGGGAGGCGATCTGGATGGAGGAAAACAGGATGAGGGCATCCTGTCTAGTGAGGGGGTGATGTAACCGGCCTGGGGTGATGGTTCAACACCATCATGCCCCTGTAAGTTGCGGAACTGGCCACCTTAGAGTATCTGACCCTGTTTCATGTTTCGCACCCCATTTCATATGTATCAGCTTGTGATTTTCTTGAGTGACCTTTGCTACTGGTTGCTATTGTTCTCCTTTGTGTTTCAGGTATAAATAGGTAGCACTGCCCTTTCAGGCCCTAGGCCTGCCCTCAAGTACTCTGTACTATATATAGGGGACTCATTACGCCTGGTAGAGGCAAGTTGAGTCTCTTGTCTCAATACAAGCAGTGTTCTACTTTCCTTATGGGTGGCTACTGAGTCGGAGCTCAGCAAGCGGGAACCCGAGAATTGACATCAACTTGCTGGTCAACTTCCCCTCTATAAGTCTTCTAGGACACTTCGAGTCCTAGCTCATCGACTTAGTGTGTCTATTGTTGCTGTCAAACCCTTGGCGGTGACATTTGTCCTCTGTTTCCTGAAGGAGGAAGTGATGAAGTGCAGCTGAAGAGGTGTATGAACAGAGAAGATAACTCTGTAGGAGATGAGACATCTTGCTCACTCCCAAGGGTGTATTTATAATCCCTATGGTCTACATATGTCCATAAGCCCTTAAGGTGTCATGCTAGACTGAGTGTGGCAGTTCTGTTGATACTTCTGTCTGGCAGCTCCCTTGGCTGCTTGTTCTCTCTGCCTGATGGTTAGTTTCTGGTCTATCCCTATCTTGCTCCTGTAAGCATAGGATGATATCTGATTGGTGACTGTCATCTTGGTCATCTTCTGTGGAGTTCTAACACCTTGTTAGAATGGCTGTTGGTAGTGGCAGTGCTGGCTGTGTTTATCCTCTGTTTCCTGAAGGAGGAAGGGGATCTAGGTGTGAAGGAGTTGATTTGGATACTTGAGACATGTATCCAAGGAAGGGATGTCTGGAGTGCTGATGTGCCTTGTATTACACTTGTTTGTTGGTATGCCACTAAGGTCATGAATGGAAGGAGCTGCTCCTTTGTACTGAGTTGCTAGTGCAGAGGGGGCAGTTCTATAGAGCCCTGAGAGGTCCATTACTTAGTGACCTTTATCTGTCTGAAGCAAAGAAAGGCAATGCCTTTCTGAGTGCTTAACGTATGCATTGGAGTTTGAAGAGTTCCCAATTGGAACTCAGTTTACTATATATGGTAGATTAAGTGAAACATGTCACTAAGTCACTTTAGCAGACCCTAGGGTATGTTCTAGGGCACAAGTGGAAAGGAAAAGGGGTTTTGAATCTTTGGATCACTTAGAGGGTTGCTCTGAGAATGTCTATGATTCAAAGAGACCAAGCATAAGGCTTTGGTCCCATTCTATGAGCATATTTACACATGGCTATTTAAGCAGAGCTTCCAGCAGCGATTGAATGTTTCAGCAGCAGTAAGGCCACAAAAATCATCAGCAGATTAGTGTAAGTACTTTAGTAAGTAGCCAGGCAACACAACAGCAGTCTAGGGCAGCAAGAGCATAATAGAGGGTATGTAAAGTAGGGTGGGGGAAGTGATGATGACTCTGGCCAGACCATGAGAAATACATACATATATGGACAAAAGATTAGTAAGCATAAGGTCCCAACTGTCCACCATAACAGACCCCCTGTTCAGAGTCTTTGCTGCTTGATGTTGACTTGCAAGGGGCAGTGATGGTGGTAGTGGGTGGTGCTCCAGCATTTGGACACCTCTTGTTCTTCTGATTGGGGTGCAGGTGATTTCTTCTTTAAGGAATCCCCAGTCTCCTTTGATCTTCCTAGTGCATAGGTGCATAGGGACATGAAATCCCTGAAGTTCTTGCCTTATGGCCTCTTGTTCAAGAGACCCAAGGGGTTGGTGGCTTTGGAGGCCTGTTGCAATCCTCCTATACACATCAGCTTCTTGTAGTCCTCCCATCCATTCTACCACTTTGATTTTTTGATAGGCCAATTTGATCTTGACCTGTGTCAACTCCTGCTCCATAAACATCTGCCATTTGGAAGGGGGACTGTAAAGGGCTTGTCAGTGGTGGTGATCCACCCCTCTCCAGGGTGGGTGTCTTCCTCATCCTCCTCCCATTTGTCCTGTTCTCTGTTCTCCCTCTGATTCTCATTTCTGGTCCACACTCCCTCATCCTCCTCTTCTCCTTCCTTGTATGCACAGGGGCATTTGTACTGGAGGTGGTGAAGGGCATTTGTGATATTATTTGTTGTAACGTTATGCATGAGTACAGAGGTTCCTCTGTTTGGGTCATCATGTTTGCTGTCTGGGGGGGTAACAAGGGTTGTGTCTGTGTTCTCATTGTTTTGTTCCTTTCAGTTGAAAACATCAGGAGGGCATACAGCCTGGCTGCGAGCCAGGTTGGGTCTCCTGCGGAGGTCTCAGAAGTGGGGGATTCTGGCTCCAAAGGGGGGGCAAGGGGTGCATACAGTGCTAGCATCACTACTGGTGTAATCTTCAATATTAAGGAGAGTGAATGGGTTGTAACTGGATAGGGGGGTGGTTTGTTCATAGGAGGTTGGGATGGCAGACATGTTGGTTGGTTGGGTGACTGAATGTTGCAGAAGGTAGGAATGGTGGGAGTGGTGTTGGTTAGGGAAGCATTTAGAGTGGGTTGTGAGTGTGGTATGGGAGTGTAGTAGTGAGTGCTCACTGCTGTTGTTTGAAGGCATTTTGGAGGGGCTTTTATAGCTGGTTGGATGATTGGGATTGGTGGAATTTGCTAAGTAGCCCTGGCATGTGTAGGTCATTGCTGCTGATCCATGAATTGTCCAATGCAGGGTAGCCTTTCCATTTGACTAGGTATTGTCATTGTCTTTTTTGTCCATGTTTCCTTTCTATGATGATTTTATCTACTTCGTAGTCTTCTTCTCCTTTGACTGTTTCAGGTGCTGGGTGCTTGAATGGGATGGTGTACTCTATGGTTTCCATATAGGGCAATAATAGATCCACATGAAACACTGGATGTATGTGCATGTGTGCTGGCAAATTGATCCTGTAGGCCACCGGAGATATCTTTTGTTTGATAGTGAAAGGTCCTAGATGTTTTGGTTCCATCTTCTTTGATGGTGCCTTCATCTTGATGTTTCATGCATCTAGCCAGACTTTGTCTCCAGTCTTGAATGTCCTCACTGGTTTCATTATTGCTGTCTTTTTCTGTAAGGCTTGATGCACTATTTCCCTTGCTTTGGTTAGTTTCTTGAGTCTGATGTCTACAGCTGGTACTTCTTCATCTCCTTCTGTCCAAATTGCCTGAGGGTTACATCCCATGATTAATTGATGGGCGTGTGGTGCCATTCCTTCATGTTTCCATGAGTTGTGAGAAAATTCCACCACTGGAAGGTATGTAGCCCAGTTGTCTTGTCTTTCATTGACAAAGTGTCTCAGGAATGTTTCAACCCATTGATTTATGCATTCACTTTGTCCATCAGTTCTGGGGTGAAACATGGTGCTAAGGTTTTGTTTGGTGCCTATTGCTTTGCATAGTGCTCTTGTGAAGTTTCCAGTGAAACAAGGGTCTCTGTCAGATATGATGCATTTGGGGGTTCCAAACCAGGAAAGAGGTGCTGAAGGTACAGTTGTGCCACTCCTTCTCTGGTGATTTCTTTGTTACAGGGTAGGAATTTGACTGCTTTGGAACACCCTTGGTCTACAATGGTGGGAATGGTGTCATATCCTTTGGACTTTGGTAATTTGGTTATAAAGTCCATGGACATGTATTGGAAAGGTCCTTCTTCCACTGGGGTGTCAAAGTGGTGTAGGGGGGCTTTGCAGTTTGGATGGTCTTATTTTCCTGACATTTGGTGCATCCTCTGATGTATCTTTTGACAAATTCTCAAAGTTTGGGGCCATGGTCACATCTTTTGACTAGGTCCTAAGTGTTTGAGATCCCTGGGTGGCCACCAGTGGGTGCATCATGTATTTCTTTGAGGGTTTGTTGTTGCTTCTTGTTGTCATTTGGGAGGTAAAGAGTTCAAATGAATAGGTTATTAGGGAGGATGGTGGTTTGTTCATTGTTTACCCCCTCTTCAAGGTCTTTTCTTCATGATAGAAGGTCTGCAATGGTGTTTTGTTTTCCTGGAAAGTGAAGGATGATGAAGTCATAGTCTGCCAAGTAGTTCATCCATCTTGCTTGTCTAGGTGTTACTTTTCATGCGCTGCTCAGAAGTATTTCAGGTTGTCATGGTCTAAGTGCACTATGATCTGATGCCTAGATCCTAGAGGAAGTGTTTGAAAATTTAACTGCTGATACTATTGCTAACAGTTTCCTATCATAGATGTTGTAGTTGTGTTCCACTTGGTTAAGTGACTTTGAAAAGAACAGACTAGGTGTTATCCATCTTCAAATTCTTGCATTAGGGTGGCTCCAATGGCATAGTCTGATGCATCTGTGTCTAGTGTGAATGGTTTGGTTTGATCAGCATTCCTGAGGATAGGGATAGGATGTGAATTTATTCTTGAGGTATTGGAATGCTTATCGGCTTTTTGGCTCCATTCCTATTTCTTGCTCTTCTTTGTTAGTTCATGAAGTGGTCACGCAATTAGGGAATAATGGTCAATGAAGTCCTTGTAGAAGTTTCCAAAGCCTAGGAAGGCCCTGAGTTCCTGACTGTCATAGGGATGGGCCAGTCTGTAATCCTTTGACTTTGACTGGGTTCATTTTGACATGTCTGCTTTCTACTAGCATTCCTAGATATTCCACTTCTGTTTTGTGGAAGTTGCACTTCTCTGGTTTAAGATAGAGGTCATTTTCTTGTAAGACTTCTAGGACCATGATTACTTCTTTGTAGTGGTCCTCCCAAGTTCCATTGGTGGCGATGAGGATGTCATCCATATAAATGAACACATTCCCTTTGGCAAATTGGTCTCTGAAGATGAAGTCTATCATACTTTGGAAGGTGGCTGGGGCATTCCTCATTCCAAAGTACATTACTTTTGGTTGAAAGAAGCCTCTGTTCATTTTAAAGGCTGCTTTATGTTTGTCTTCTGGTCAAGTGAGGATGTTATTGTACCCCCAACATAATTGAACTTGGTGAAGTGGTTCTTCCTGCAAGTGAGGTATTAGGTCTCTAATCAGGGGTAGGGGGTAGTTGTTTGGAATAGTCCATTCATTGAGCTTTCTATAGTCTTGACTGGTCATAGTTTTCCATCCTTCTTTTTAACAAAGAAGAAGGGGGAGGCATATGGTGATTTGGAAGGTTAATGTATTTCTTTTCCTGATGTTCCTTTAGGAACTCTTCCAACACTTCTTGTTCCTTGGGTGATAGGGGGTAGACTTTGCAGTCAAATGATGCTGGAGCATCAGGTTTTAGATCTATAGCATGGTCCCAAGGTTTTGATTCTGGGATCTGCTTTGATGCTTCTTCACTGAAGACTTTTTGGAATGGGTGGTATTTTTCTGGTACTATTTGATCCCAGGTCTTCTTGTCTTTCTTTTCTGCTTCTTGGATCACCAAGTGTGTAGATGTGGTGGTTTTCCTGATTTGGGAAAGCACCTTCCATTTGTGAGCATTGGCGGTGGATGCCACAATGCTTTCTTCAACAGTTCCTTTCTTCCAATCAATCTTTGGTTCATTAGTGGCCAGGAATGGGTATCCTAGGATGATGTTATCATGTTCTAGGTTAGTGACAAAGAAGGGGAATTTTTTTGTGATTCCTTGATGTCAAATTTTGAGTTCTACTTTGTCAGTAATTTTCCCAGCTTGGTTGATGGTTCCATCAACATTCCTGGTGATTCTTGGTTTCTGGAGGGGTACTGTGGGGATCTGGAAGCATTTTATGAGCTTGTGGTGGATGAAGTTCTCTGTGGCTCCACTGTCCACAAGTGCTGTTGCATTGGCCCTTTTGTTCTGTAAATGTAGTATTATTTGAGTTTGTACTGATTGAATCTTGGGTACAAATACATTATTTGAGAACAGTGCCTGAATGATGGCTGTGTCGTTCAGGCAGTTGAAAAATCCACTCCTTTAGCTTGCATCGCATTCATCCATTGCACCTTCTTGTCATCAGAGAGGGTGACCATTCTATTGATCATATCTTCAATTTTATCCATTTCCTGAGGTTCTTCTTTGGCCTCTTCCATTTCCTCATCTTCTTCTTCATAGTATTCATCATTACTTTGGACCATCTTAATATAAGATGGTTTCTGGAGCAGCCTCTTCTTGGTAGGGCAGTTCTTAGCCATATGCCCTTGCTTGCTACATTCAAAGCATTATCCTTCTTCTCTGTGCTTCTTCTTGGCTTCATCAGTTTCTGCCTTTCTAATGGTATCCACCTGCATAGGAGTACCATTGGTGTAAGGACATCTCTGAGTGAACTGGGGTTTAGGGGATGTGGCTGCATGACAAGGTGGTGGTCTCTTAGGTCCCTAGTTTGGCATTGGCCATTTTCCTTCTCTAAAGATCAGGTTCTCTTGCTCCTGTACTTTGGATTCCTTCTGGACTGCCTGGACATAACCATCAAAGGTGGTTAGTCTGGGGTGCATTCTGAGTGTTCGTTGTCCTAAACCAGATGTAGTCCTTGTAGGAACATTTGTAGAGTTCCTGGTGCATCAAGTGCATATCCAGCTTTGGTAGTTAGGCATTTGAACTGAGCTATGTATCCATCTAGGTCACCTTGTTTCATTCTGAGTTGTTGGAGCATGGTGGTAGCTTTGGTAACCTTGTGGATATCAGTGAATGCAGTGGTAAAAGCTGTTTTCAAATTCTGCCCAGTGGACTTCATCCTGCATGGGTATGTTGTTGGTGTGGTGTTGATCGCTGAGGTGATAACTTGTTGGTAGAGCCAGTCATTGACTAGGGGTCCTCTGATAGAGGACAAGGCTAAGGCTGCTCACTTGTATGGGACTTGCATTGCTTCATTGTCTTCATCAAGCAGTTTGTAGAGTTTAAATTCTCTTAGGAACTTGTTGCTTCAACTTCTGTCTCCTGTGTATATTTCTGGGGGTGTGCCATTCCATTTTCTGTTAGCAGGGCCTGGGGAGGAGCAGCTTGTGCTCCTGCTTGTTGTGGTCCTGGGGGTGGCCCTCCTGCAGGTTGCTGGGGTTGCTGAGGTTGCTGGGGTGGTATGTTGGCCATAAAGACTTGTATAGGTGGCTGAGGCAGTGGCAGGTCTTGTCATGCTAGGATGTCATGTGTCTTAGTGTGAGGGTTCAGTTCTGGGTTTGGATGTCTTGTCCAAGTCTGGTTTCTGATATGGGTTGGAGTTTGAAGTTCTATCCTTAGAACTCATATGGCTGTGCTTCTGAATGGCATGTAGCAGTGCTGGCTGTTCTGTTGTCACTCTAGGAAGTGATGTCTGCAGGTGCAACTATGTCTTGTATTGCACTTAGTTCATTGGCATTCACAAAGGTCGTGAATGGAAGGGGTTCTGATGTCTGGTAGGAGTGTGTCACCGGCGTAGATCATGACTGCAATAGCTGAATCCTAGCTACAAGTAGAACGTCTGCTTGGCTTGCAGAAAGTGGAAAGCATGCCACAAGCCTCCCCCTGGGGTGACAACAAGGTCACAAAAGCCTGTATACTCCTAGTTGAGGACTAGACAGGGACAGGACAAGAGACTAAACTTAGAGAGCCCTTGCCTGAGTGCCTATTGCACTTATATACATGATAGGCCTAAGGTGTTGAGACGGAACGTCTGCGCGGCTATGCCCGGACCGGACAGTCTCACGCTCAGGGGTTCGGTAGAACCGGCCCGGACATTACAAGGGGCACTTAATGCTCCAGGACAATTACGGACTTAGTGAGCACATGTCGGCACATGGACTGCATGGACACCTACATACATACGATACCCTAGAACAATGTGATTACGCCTTATGGCCGATCTAAGAACTCTCTTTTGTTATCTGACTCAATTATTGTATGATCGAACTGTTTCAGATTGACACTTTACCTACTGTCTTTACGATCATGTAGTTACAATCACATACGGACCTTTTAGTACGGTTCTACACTTACGCGTACCCCTTCTGAGGGCTCAGGGTATGTGCGGACTCTTCGGACTCGTCCATATGTAGAATATTGTAATTATGCGATATAGTGGACGCCTGTACTCACCCCTTAAGGGCTTATGGACATATGTAGACCATAGGGACTATAAATACACCCTTGGGAGTGAGCAAGACGTCTCATCTCCTACAGAGTTCTTTCTCTGTGTGAACCACCCTCTTCAGCTGCACTTCATCATAAGGCCTAGGTCCTAGTCCGAATTAGTACAGTGCAGTAATTGTACAGTAAGCATAGTATAGTAAGCTGAGCAATCCGCTCACCAAGCAGTAATCTAAAGATAGCGCACTTACAAAAGCACTGACTGATACCTTAGCAATACTAAAGGACTTCCCAAGCCCTTACTCATTGCTTCTGACTAACCATTAGTCAAACACAGTCATAGTGCTTACTCAAGTGTCCTAGCTTCATCATCCTGCCTTGCAGGCATCCTACTAAGCATTGTCCATGACGTATCGCATGCACCAGCCTGAACAGCATCACCAGGCTGCGCTCCCAAATCCTGTCTTGAATGTCCACCAGCCATACTTACCTCCTTGTTTCTTAATGATCTGCCCTCCAGAGTTTTGCCAGACTCTATCCTTGGGCTCTGACACCTTGATCTGCCCTCAAGGGACTCACCAGTCCCAATCCTTGGGCTCCTTTGACCCTCACAGGATGTCTTTGCAGTTCTCTAGCCTGCTGGCTAGCCACACCATGACAGAGCAGCTCCTTGGTGCTACAGGTGGTTGTAGTATGCAATGTGTATTATAGAGGTTGTAGTATGTGACTTGTTCATATAGATGACTAGAGTTCCATTACTAGTGGCCTTTAGGTTCTGGTTCTGGGTGGGAAAGGTAATGCCTTTCTGTCTGAGTTCATTCAGAGTTTCAAGTGAAGAGCAAATGCAGCTCTAAGTTGATTTAGCAGGCCTTAAGGTACATTCTAAGGTGCAAGAGGATGGTTCTGATGGTTCTTAAGCTTTGAGTTCACAAGGGATGAACTAGAAGTCCTGTATTATACAAGAGACTAAGCTTAAGGCTTTGGTCTCACTTTGGGGGGCTTTTATAGGCCCTGTGGCTACTGTACAGTAAGTACATATGACTAAGTAAAGGGATGATGTGTCTCTAAGGCATCATACTAAGCATATATGACTACAAGGTAGTAAGCATGTATGACTAAGTAAGTGATGATGCATCTAGTTGGCATCCTACTAAGCCTATATGACTAAGAGGCTGGATGATGTGTTTAAGTGGCATCATGAGGCTGTGAGACTACAAAACATGGCAGCATATTAGTCTGAAAGTATTAGTAATGAGCTAAGGCAACATGACATAAAGTGGAGGGCAGTGAAGTGTAATAGAGGTGTGGTAATATATAGGGATGGATGTGGAAGAGGCTCCTAGCCAGTCTGTAAGAAAGTGATTACTATGTATGGTTAAAAATGATATAAGCAAAAATAGTCTGACAGTCCATAACACACACACTGAATTCTGTGGTAATGCTAATGCCATCCTCAAGTGAGGCCTTAGATATAAAGCAATCCTATAATTTTAGGGGTATCAGGGTCAATGAGTGGTGCCCTTATTGTCAATGTCCATAGCATTTTGTAAGTAGAAAACATCAGTAAATGATACTAAGGTAGTTTAGGGAGCAAACTGGTTGCCATTTTGCTACAACAGTAATCAATCAGTATTGCAAGAATCTAAGAAAATAAGCCTGAGAAAGCAAGGGAAAAAGGAGTGTCTGCTTTTGAGGCAATGGGCTTTGGTATTGATTATCTCACACTAGGTATTAAGGGTGTGTTGACAGTTGAAGGGGTCAAGTTGGCTGAGCCTTAAAGGAGGAGGGCTTGAGCTTTGAGGGCAGGATGAGTGATGATTCACTTGTGGTCATCTTGCTTAGATGTTTGAGTGTGTGGCAATGTTAACAATGGCAGAGTCTTGAAGGGGAAAAGTTTGAGAGCAATAAGGGCAGTGGGTGTGATGCAGTTGTGGCAGTGGAAGAGTGAAGGAAAATATGAAAGGCCTATGTGGCTTGTGGCTGACAAGCACTGCAGAGTGGCTGATCCAAGCTGATCTGACAGGGTCTTGAGCATTCTAAAGATGTTGATCCACTGTGATCCAAGCCTAGCTTCAAAGGCTTCCTTACACCACCTTCAAGATATCAACCATTCCCCTTCAAGCCTTTGCCACTATCTCTCCTGTCAACCATCATTGCCCTCTCAACCACCAGCATAAGCTATCAGCAGACAAATCACATCACCTTCTCCCCCTATAGCCTCCTGATGTTCCTTTTTCCTTTCCCTTTCCTGCCTTCTTTCCCTAGCTTAGGCAATGATGATCAATGTTAGTTGTGACTGTATGGTGCCAGTACACCCCTCTTATACACTCCTTAGCCTCTGTCTTAACATGTACTAACAATTTTCACTATCATTATTTCCATTTGTTGATATCACATACAACCACAGCCACTCCTTGATACCTCTAGAGTGTGAGGACCCATGTATTTAAGGCCTTCTCACTTGGGGATGGTGGTAGTACTATTTGTCCCAAATTCAGTGTGTGCCTCATCTTCTCCTCTTTTCTTGTGTGGTTTGCTTCCTTTGTCTTGATTCATCTCTGTGTGGAACCACTGTCCACAAGTGTGCCTTGCATTTCTTACTTATAGAACCATAGTCTACTGGTATTGTTGTTGAGATGGATTGTCTGTGTGGCTACACCTTGACCAGACAGTCTTATGCTCAGGGGTTCAGTAGAACTGGCCCAGACATTACTAGGGGCACTTAATGCTCCAGGACAGTTATGGACTTAAGACATTATGGACTTGACATATTGTGACATAGTTATAGAACCTTAGACAATGTACTTATGCCCCTATGGCCAATCTATCTACCTTCTTTTGTACTCTAGAATGATTATTGTATGATTGAACTGTTTCAGAGTGACACTTACACATACTGTCCTTATGATCACTTAGTTACATTCATATACAGATCTTTTTAGCCTTATTATACCCTTACACATATACTTGCCTGGGCTCAGGGTATGTGCAGACTCATCAGACAGACCTATATCTGGATATAAGGTATTAAGGGATATTGTGGACACCTATACTCACCCTTAAGGGTTTATGGACATGTATGGATCATAGGCAGTAGAAATACACCCTTGGGAGTGGGCAAGACATCTTATCTCCTACAGAGTTATCTTCTTTGTGTAAACACCCTCTTCAGCTACACTCCATCAGGCCATGGGCCCTACACTCTAAACTTACAACCACTACACAAAGTTCTATCACTCACACCATTCTAAACAGTGAGTAAAT
>WTXH01000480.1:0-15246 GCA_022376555.1 Russula compacta | reverse complement strand
CGTTATGGGGTACCGTCAACAATAGTCTCGCCATAACATCCCCACTCTAGCGTTACGAGGCATCTCACATCCGAGTGCAGGTGCATATATCAACACGACTATATCCGTCCTTTGGCCAGTACTGACTGGTCGTTTTCAGACTCGGATTCATCACACACATGAACGTTTGTCTAGTTCGGAACTACGCACATGCCCGTATTCCGCTGGAGAGATTTAGCTCCATCAGTCAAAGTTGTTCATGATGGTTTGATGGTTTAGAAAAGCTCACATTCTCAGGTCGACTGTCCCGAAAACCGCACCTCCCACATTTGGGAAGATCCACAACTTCTAATTCATACCACTGCTGGGCTGCGTTGGAGTATAAATCAACCAGGTGCTCTGCATTTCCTGATAATGCGACCCCACCTGAAAGCAGATTATTGTACGTCTGGAAAATGGCACTTGCTGCATGTGGGTATTGTTTGATAGCTACAGAAAGTACTGTGTACTTGGAATACCTAACATCAGCTAAACACATATGGTATGACAGACGGAAGGATGAGAATTCTTTGTTCTTGCTTGCATCATCACAGGTATCACATTCGAGCGTGGACGAAACCAACCAGTAAATATATTACATAATTGAGCAACATACAACATATCGAGTTGGTCATTTCCATAGCCTAAACTGCGTCGCAAAAACTGGCCCCATTTCCCCAATCATCTGCGCACAGCGAGAGCATAACGCTGTTCCGTCCAGCCCTCGGACTGTCCAGGTCCCCATCCCGTATTGGCCGCCCGTTCTCTGCCATCGTCAAGCAGCACCCAAGTTCACCGCATCACGCCCCCTCCTCAAACCCATCTGCCTTGCGTCGCACACGGTGACTTGCCCTGTGTGGACTATCCACTGCACTTGCAGAAACCTAAGCCTGGGCCACTCTGGCATGCTTGGTGACTCGAGGCAATAGTTGAGGAAGAGGGAAACAGGGTTTGTCGTGAAATAGGTGCACTGGAACGCGGAGAACACGACCGGTCACGCGATTTCTATCTCCACGAATGATGAAAAACGCGTTGAAGCGCCAGATCACACCGCAAGTGGGCCCTCGCAGGCCTTGTCGATGATTGTGAAGAGGATGCACATCGGGAGGCTACACATCAAGGGCTTAATCGTTGTCAGGATCGTTGTCGAGGGTTGGAGAGGTCTATCAGGAAATGGTGGTGTTGCTCGGGGTTGGCGGTGGCCTGCTCGGCATACTCTTTGGCATTTGGGGGGATAAATGTTGTCAGTTTGATGGGGTCAGACTTGGGTGTCGTCCTGTGAAGGGGCAAGAACAAGTTGATGTCGTGTGGGTTCCGAGCCAGCATTCGCAGGCAAGGGGGCAGGCTTCTCAGATGGCTTGCAAGAATCGGTATCTACCATGGTTAGCGACAATGGTGATATGGTGGTGTCTTTGCGGCTGATGTGAGATGTCTGACGACTGCCCGGAAGAAAAGTAATAGCGAGACGTACCTGAGCTAGTCACTTTGTCTTCACAACTTGGCATGAAGCCGCTAATTGTCCCCTCAGCAGCTAATTGATGGCGACTCGGTCTCATACGAAGGGGACTGGTCCAACCGAAAGCTCCGTGTGCCGAAGTTGTACCAAATGGTTTCTCCGTGCTTTTTACCCGGCTGTGCTGATATGTGAAAGCATTGTCAATTGTTGATGACCTCTCAGGAATTTGGATTCAGCCTTTTGATATGATGAGGGTGATGAGAACGTACGCATGTGCCAATCAAATGGCTGTGCATATTATGAGTGGGAGTGACACAATAGGCGCATGCAACGTGCGCGGCTGCGCGGCTGTGCCCGCATTGCTCGAGGCCTAACCAGCCTGACCTACATCCCTCCTCCCTGCTTGGCAATTTTCTTTCCATTTTTTCGGCTTTGAACTATGACAGACACACAGCGTGAGTTCTGAATCTGTCCTCGGTCATAGACGTTCTCGGCTGAACTCTTTTGTTCATCTTCCGCAACTCCCCCTCTTGTAATAGTCTCTTTGTTCAAAATCGATAACGACATTTCTCTGTTACAGAATCGACTCTTGACATTGCCTCAACTCCACCCTCTGCGCTCTGAATGCCTCTCGACTTTGGCCAGGGCACGATTTACACGCTACAAGTTCTCGGACGAGAGCGAAGACCTCGACAAGTCGTTTCCCACTCTACTGAAGCTATACTCCTCCATTTGATACCATTCAACTCGGCTCATACATCATCGAGAGCTTGTTTCTCCTTGCAATCGCCTTTCTCCTTCGCTCACAGGAGCTCAAGCGGCCCAGCGATGTGAAGCACGCTATCAAGTACCTTTGTCACCTTCAAGACTCGTCGCTTGAAACCTCCAGTGTCACATGCAATCAGATTAAAGCACACTTAGTGTGGGCTTTAGCCATCCAGGTAGACCTGGAGTCCGTTGATCCAATGCGGGATATTGGGGAGATGGCGACCCTGTGCCTCGAGCTTCTCACCTCGGGCGTCTCAGAATCACTTCTGATTCACGCTGTGGAGCTGTTGGCCAGTGCCATATGTATGACACCTGTGCCATTTGGGCAACCACCTTCAGACGGAATCATTGAATGCCTGCGTGAGGCAAGGATAGATTACCTAATTTGGATGCAGTTCCCTTCGCGCTTGCCTCTTCTCTTTCTGATCGCTTCAAGTGGGGGGTGAGGACACAAGATGATTATGAGGAGGCGATGTCAATCCTGGATGAATTGATCGCCGATCCGAATAAAAATGTGGAACTGCCAGTGGTTATGCATATGGCTGGAACGCTTGCGCTGGGCCGATTCGCCTTTGATTCAAAGCCAGAGCATTTAGCGGAGGCAATTTTCCGCACTCGTACACGTCTCAAGGCAATGTCTTCCGATGATCCGAAACGTCACTCTGTCATAAAGGAGTTGGCAGATCTCGAGGAGGTTCGCTTCAGAGAATTTGGTGTCAGAAGTGGTCAGCAAGAAGAGAATGCCGAGGTCGTTGACGATTCGCATCTGGTTGCATCTCCTCAACTGGATAAATCGAACCTTATCGAGTTTCCCTTGCCAATGCCGGACAGAGATCTACGGCCTCATCTTGATGTGCTTGATTCCATGTTCAACCTCGCTGATCGAACGGCTATCGAAAAGGCCATCGAGTACTGCAGACTCTGTCTTACTTCCCCTCACTCACATCTTCCATTTACACTCGACGCGTTGGGCCGTCTCCTTTACCGTTTGTTTGGCCTCACAGGCAATACCGACCACCTCGACGAAGCAATCACTGTGTACCGTGACCTCATGAAAATGTCAGGTGTTCCATTCAACCTTCATACGATTGCTCTCCCGCTTATTGATTGCTTGCTCTCCCGGTCCGAGTTGTTCAAGGAAAGAAGGGACTGGGATGAAATGGTGGAATTATTCGCCGTTGCTGCCACCGATACAAGCGCAGAGGTACCCCGTCGATTCCGCATCTCATGCATCTGGACAAACGTTGCACGGTCTTCCAGACACCCATCCACACTCACCGCATATGAGGCTGCCATCTCATTGATGCAAGAATCCCTCTCCTTCGCTCCAAACCTCGAAATACAACATTTCGTCTTGTAGCAATGCGTGATCAGTACGAGAAGCTGCCATCGACTATGCATCCTATCTCGTCCAGATCGGCCAACTAAAGCAGGCCATCGAGACTCTCGAACGAGGGAGGGGCCTCCTCTGGTCAGAGATGCGTGGCCTCCGCGCTTCAATTGACCAGCTTCAGGCAGTCAACTTGCCCTTGGCCAAGAGGTTTGCAGCTGTCAATCGGGACCTCGAAACATTGACAGTCTCAGGCTCTCCAGTCGTCTGGAAGAAGGTCGGCCAGGTTCGTGGTGACGAGGGGATGGACCCGGTCGGTCGCCTTGTGGTGAAGCAACGGAAACTTGTTGAGGAGCGTAACAGGGTCATCTCTCAGATCCGGGCCCAACCAGGATTCGACAGATTTTTGATCCCACCTTCGTTTGACACCCTTCGTTCTGCTGCTGCGGGTGGGCCTGTCATATTAATCAACCATTCTAAATCGCGTTCCGATATCATCATTCTCCTCCATGACTCCCATCCCTCCCTTATTCTGACAAGGGACGATTTCAATGACCGCGTAAAAGGATTGCATGACAAGTTACTAGCCGTACGAAATAAGGGCCTCGACTCAAGGGAATACGAGGACGCCTTGTGTTATACACTTGAGCAACTCTATGATCTCGTTGGCCGTCCGGTGATCGAGAGACTCCGCAAATTGAATGTACCGGAACAGTCCCGTGTTTGGTGGTGCCCGACATCGGTATTCTGCTCCCTTCCTCTCCATGCCATGGGCCCGATTCGATCAGATGGCCCTACCAAGCTGTACTTCTCAGACCTATACATCTCTTCATATACTCCGACACTCTCTGCACTTATAGAATCGCGTAAACCGAGCACACAAGCATTTGACACGCCTTCGATGCTGCTCGTAGTACAGTCTGATGCACAGATGCGGAGTTCGTTGCAAGAGATGCGCATCGTCCGGACAGTCTGCCCATCAGTGGAAACGATGTTTCGGGAAAAGGCGACACCTATATCCACGCTCGAGTGTCTCAAGCATCACCGGTTTGCGCACATTTCATGCCATGGGATACTCGAGATAGGAAAGCCGTTCAACGCATTTTTCAAGCTTTACAAAGATTCACGCCTTACGCTACTGGACATCGTACGATCTCGACTTCCCACTGCGGAATTCGCCTTTCTCTCGGGTTGTCATACAGCCGAGATCACAAAGGAAAGCATTGCGAATGAGGGACTGCACCTTGCCGCGGCAGTTCAATACACTGGATTCCGGAGCGTAGTTGGGACGATGTGGGCGATGGCAGACGTCGACGGACCAGTGCTCGCCGAGAGCTTTTACCAGTCGGTATTCTCGGATAAATGGCAAGGGGTGCCGTATTATGAGAGAACAGCCGAGGCACTTCAGGATGCTGTGAGGAATCTAAGAAGGAGGAGAAAGCTGACACTGGAGCGTTGGGTGAATTATGTCCACTATGGAGCATGATTGTTGATCACTGTAGGTGCTCATACATATTAGGAGGTTGTTCAATGCTCACGAGTCGTCTGTGGGAAGGCAGCTCCGAGGCAGTTGGAGCGCGGAGACGCGGAAGAGGTGCAGGCGACGGAAGGTGTACCCGAGGTGGGCGCGGGCACTGCGGTCATGGTCTAAGAAAGGCATATAAGTCATGTCCCCCAAGAGATGTAAATCAAAAAGTGCAAATTCTTGCCCTTCAAGGCATCGGAGCAAATGAGAAAGAGCAGATCCAGATGCCAATAAGGAAAGCGGTCCCTCGAGACTGACTGCACAGGTGCAGTACTGCCCACGCTCTCACTGCCGGCCTTGTGGTGACTCCACGCGCCAGACTTGGTGTCCGGCTGCTTGTTAGACTACGGTACTTGGCGTAGGGGGGTTATCCTCGAATGACGTCCGTCTCGAGGGCTGCGATCAAGGACAGATCAACGTTTTCTTCGCTCTCTTTCTCCGAGAGCGAAAAGTTATCTGCGACCGAACTTTTTTTTTGGTTGCGCGGGCGGGTATCGGAGGAAAATCGGGAGCAGGTCCTAGTAATAGCGCTCGGTAGGACGTACCAGTCGGCCAAGATGCCACTGTGGTAAACGTCGATCACCTGTCTCCATACTCTCCACTCTTACATGCGATAATTCTGTGCCGTCATCATGTGGGCGTGCATTAATTGGCCACGCGAGCATCCCTGTAGACGAAAGGTGAATTTCATACTCGATCCAAGTACACCAGTATGCGGTCCGATCTCCCTGGCGATCTTCGAGAAGCACGTCATCGCCGTTTTCCACAGTAGCGGGTCCTTGCCAAACTTTGACGTATGTGGACAGTCGTACTTGAATTTGATCGGGACGGCGAACGCGGATAATACCGCCTCGACGGCCCCGTCCACGAAAATCTCGTCTTTTTCCTTGAACCGTAGGAAGAGCGTGACCAATGAATGCGAGGGTAGCGTATTCAAACAGATCTCTAAGGATATGCGACGGGGCAGCCGATTCCGTCAATTCGATACCTTTGACGGTATCCATGACACAGCCGGAAAAGCTACGCATTCAGAGATGTCCATGGGTTGCAACGGGACAGTTTCAGTTCCTCCTACCCGGACGGGTGGTTGTCCACGTCTGGCCTGTATTCCGGCGAGTCCGGGTAGGTCAAGACGCCTAGTACGCAAGGGTCACACGGACACCGTCATCAATCCCCCGTAAGAGAGACAAAGACAAAACAGACGGCTCACGGTTCAGATCGCCATAAGCCGCTGCAACAGCCACTCGGCGCGGTCCAACGTCCGAGCGATACTCCGCACGGACTTGATCACATCCACCAACACGACCAAGCTCTCCTGGGTGAACGGCGCAGGCGAGTGGGGCACGTTCTGCGCGTGCGCGGTGGCGGCGGGGGCACTCGCCGCGCGCCGAACCACGACGGCACCTATCTCGTCATAGTTGACCCACGTCTTTTCCCAAATCTCCACCAAAGGACCGCCACCTCCGCGTGAGTTGGCACAGCAGTCTCCACGGAACGGCAACGGCCTTGAGCACGCGCTCGAGATAACGCGGGGCGGGTGCGTTGACGGCGCAGCTATCGAGGAGGAACGGGTCGCGCATGTAAGTAGACCAAAGCGTAGTATCCTTGTTGAACCAAGACGTTGGAACGACGTCCAAGACGATGTCCAAGATAAAATGACGGAGGTCGGAAGGTGAGAAACGAGGGTGCTAAGCCATATTCCGCTCGTCCTTTCATACCCGTCATCGCCGAGATGAGGAAGGTGACACGGAGGGATGGTGACAGTGCGACGGGGACGGAGCGAGAAGCAACGATGAGGTTTGGCGCCAGGAGAGGTGGCGTCTGCACGAGGCTAGTGGGAGCCGAGTCGAAAGGTGCGGAGGAGAGGGGCAAGGGAGGCGAGAGATGAAGGCAAAGAAAGCTGTACCGAACCGAGCACTTTCCCCGCCCGACGACGGGCACTGCGTATTTTGGAAGGTCAAGTTCAATTAATTAATGTGCACATATCTGGCTGCAAATTAAAGACAAGTGTAGGTGAGAGAAAAGAGCGAAGTACTTATGGAGCGCTGTCGAATTGAAGAGAACAGGACCGTGCAGTGGCATTTCAGCGCACAGGGCGCTCTGCTAAATACTCACAAGACAATAAACTTTTGAGAGCACGATCAGGCGATTCCAAAAAAATATCGATGCTATACAGAGAGAAAACTTGGAGATTCAAGTAGTAACAAAACTGCGTTGCCAAAGATGGGCGCGCGACAGATGAGGAAGGAAAGAGAAGCGAGAAGGAGAACGAACGAAAGTAGAGAAAATGCGGGCCATCGGCCCGCAGGGCACCGCGAGTCGTGCCGTCGGTTAAATTTATTCGGTGCAGTCGGGGCGCTAATGGCCTCGCCCTCGGGTTATTGCCCATCGGTACGTAGTTACGGAAAAGATAAAAGGGGAAAGGTATAAATGTGAACAAAAAATATGTAGTGCGCGGGCCCACCTCAAGTACACCAATGTCGCAAAATCGGGAATGGACTTGCTTTGTAATGTATCTTAAGTAGATTTTAAGTCATTCATAAGGTAAATATAAACTCATAATAACTAGCTACAGTATGAGCCTATCCCCACACTTGGAATTAAATTTTCATCCAGTTATAATCGCCAGATAAAATCGTAATGGCATAATAATCCCGGCTATATTAATGTTATAACGGTATTACCAAAATTTGCGATGCATTGTAATGATGGCAACACCCGTGCGGTATTATTCAATTACTTTATTATTAGGTCCGTGCCCAAATTTGCGACACATGCCTCCTCCGCATGCCTGTGGTTCAAGTTCCTCTGGAGTTCCTCTGGCCTGCCCTCCCACATATGAATGGTGAGCACTGAACAACGTCCTAATATATATATACACCTACAAAGATCACCAACAGACATCCCTAAATCACGCCCCATAGTGCACATAATTCACCCAACGCTCCAATTTCTTCCTTCCCTTCCTTCTTAGATTCTTCACAGCATCCCGAAGTGCCTCAGCTGTTCTCTCATGATATGGCACTCCTTGTCGTTTATCCGAAAACACGGACTGGTAAAAGCTTTCAGCCAGGACAGGTCCATCGATGTCCGCCATCGCCCACATTGTCCCGACCACGCTTCGGAATCCGCTGTATTGAACTGCCGCGGTAAGATGCAGTCCCTCGTCGGCAATGCTCTCCTCTGTGATCTCTGCCGTATGACAGGCAGAGAGGAATGCGAATTCAGCCATAGGAAGTCGAGATCGTACTATGTCGAGTAGCGTGAGATGTTCGCTTTCATGAAGTTTGAAGAAGGTATTAAATGGCTTTCCTGACTCGAGTATCCCATGGCATGAGATGTGAGCAAATCGGTGTTCCCTGAGGCGGTCGAGTGTGTCAATGGGTGTTGCCATGTTCCCACTAAGAGTTTCCACCAATGGGCAGACAGTCTGGACAACGCGCATCTCCTTAAATGACTCCGGCATCTGAGCATCAGGCTGTACCACAAGCAGCATCGAAGGCTCGCTCAATGCCTGTGCGCTGGGTTTGCGGGATTCTATAAGCGCAGAGAGTGTTGGAGTGTATGAAGGGGTGTATAAGTCTGAGAAGTACAGCTTGATTCGACCGTCTGATCGAATTGGACCCATGGCATGGAGAGGTAGGGAGCAGAAGACAGACGTTGGGCACCACCAAATACGGGATTGTTCTGGTACATTCAACTCGTGGAGTCTCTCGATCACTGGACGGCCAACAAGGCCATAGAGGTGCTCGAGTACATAACGCAATGCGCCCTCGTATTCCTTGAGTCGAGGCCCTTATTTCGTGCAGCCAGTAGCTTGTCCCTCAATCCCTTTGCGCGGTTATAGAAATCGTTGCTTGTCAGAATAAGGAGGGAGGGGAGTCATGGAGGAGAATGATGATGTCGGAACGCCGTTCAGAATGGTTGATTAAGATCACAGGCCCACCGGCAGCAGCAGAACGAAGGTGGTCGAACGAAGGTGGGATCAAAAAACTGTCGAAGCCTGGCTGGGCTCGGATTTGAGAAATGAGCCCGTCACGCTCCTCGACAAGTTTCCGTTGCTTCACCACAAGGCGACCGAACGGGTCCATCCCCTCGTGACCACCGACTTGGCCATCCCCCATCCGGACGACTGGAGAGCCTGAAATTGTCAGTACTTCGAGATCCTGATTGACAGCCGCAAATGCCTGCGCCAAGTGCAAGTTTACTGCACGAAGCTGGTCAATTGAAGTCCTGAGGCCACGCATCTCTGACCAGAGGAGGCCCCTCCCTCGTTCGAGAATCTCGATGGCCTGCTTAAGTTGACCAATCTGGACGAGATAGGATGCATAGTCAAGTGGCAGCTTCTGGTACTGATCGCGCATTGATACAAGACGGAAATGTTGTATTTCGAGGGTAGGAGCGAAGGAGAGAGATTCTTGCATCAATGAGATGGCAGTCTCGTATGCGTTGAGTATGGATGAGTGCCTGAAAACCCGTGCGGCCTGCGTCCATAGGCATGAAGTGCTGAATCGAGTGGGTACATCTGTGGTTATATCGGTGGCAGCGAGGGGGAATAGCTTCATGATTTCGTCAGCGTCCTTTCTGTCCTTGAACAGGTTGAGCCGGCAGACCAAGCAATCAATAAGTTGTCGAGCGATCGTATGAAGGTTGATTGGTAGACCTGGCATTTTGATGAGGTCACGTTGAACAGTAATTGACTCATGGAGATAGTCGATATTGCCTGTGAGGTTATACGCACGGTACAGGAGATCGCCCAGCACCAGAGGTGTAAAGAAAAGATGTGAGTGAGGGGATGTAAGGCAGAGTCTGCAGTACTCGATGCCCCTTTCGATATTCGTTAGATCAGTGACGTTGCGCATGGAGTGAAGTGTAAGAAGATGAGGGTGGGGATTTTTCCTATCCGGCATCAGCAAGGGAATGTCGACAAGGTTTGATTTAGCCATTTTAGGAGACGCAGCCAGAGGCGAATCGTCGACGACTTCGGCGTCATCTCCTTGCCGAACACTTCTGACACCAAAGTGCTTGAAGCGTCTCTTCTCGAGGTCTGCCAACCTCACCACAGCAGAGTCACGATTTGGATGTTCAGGAGATATTGCGTTGAGAAAAGTACGAAAGCGAAAAATGGCCTCTGCTAAATGCTCTGGCTTCGAATCAATTGCGAATCGGGTCCGTGCAAGCGTTCCAGCCAGATTCATAGCTTGTTCCACATTTCCACTTGGATCAGCAATTATTTCGTCCAGGATTGACATTGCCTCCTCATAATCAGCATTTGAGTGACCCCAATCGAAGCGAAAGGAAAGAGAAAAGAAGAGCACTAAGCGAACTCGGTCCAAGTAAGGAAATCGTATCCGTGCTTCACGCAGGTATTCAATGGCCTCGTCTGGAGGTGGTTTCCCAAATGGCACAAGAGTCAAAGCTATAGCATCGGCCAACGCTTCTACAGCGTGAATCAGAGGTGATTCTGAGACATCTGAGCTGAAGAGCTCGAGGCACAAGGTCACCGCCTCCCTGATATCCCTCGTTGGATCGACAGACTCCAGCTCCACCTGAGTGGCTAAAGCCTGCACCAAGTATGCTTTAATTGTATTACTGCATATGAGCTTGGGGTCTCGAGCGACTTGTCTTGAAGGTAACGAAGGTACTTCACAGCGTGCTTCACATCGTCGGGCTGCTCGAGCTTAAGCGAGCGAAGAAGAAGGGCATTTGCGAGTCGAAACAAGATCTCGATGACGTATGAGCCGAGTTGAATTGGGGTATCATGTTGCAGGAGTATAGCCTCAGTAGAGTGAGAAATCGACTTGTTTAGGTCCTCACCCTCGTTCGAGGACCTGTAGCGTCTCAATCGTACCATGGCCAAAGATAAGAGGCATAGGGAGCGCAGAGGATGGAGTCGGGGAAATTCCAAGAGTTTATTATGGTACAGAGAAATGTCGTTATCGATTTCGAGCAAAGAGGCTGTTGAGAGGGAGAGTTGCGGAAGATAAACAACGGGGTTCAGCCAAGTATGTATGAGGTTGAGGACAGATTCATGACTCACCCTGTGTGTCTGCCATGCTTTATACCTGGAAAGAAAATCGCTCAAGGAGGGAGGAGAGATGTGCGTTTTAAAGACAGTGTCTCGAGGCCTCCTGCTCGGCGAACTGGCACGTGTTGGCTGCATGTTAGCACAGCCACGCAGCCACGAGCATTGGCACTCACTTACTTAGCCACTCCCACCTAGTCATAATATGCGGAATCACAGCCATCTGATCAGGACTTGCATACGTTAGTCCAAAATCCTGAGAGGTCATCAACATCGACAATGCTTTCACCTATGAGCACAGGCCGAGTCGTGTAACAAGCGCGGAGAAAGTATTTGAAATAACCTCGGCAAGGGATGTTCAGTTCCCTTCATACCAGACCGAGTGGCCTTACCAAGTCCCATACTCGAGCCGTGACAACAATAAGGTGACTGGTCTAGGTATCTCTCGCCGTTATATTTTTTTCCGGGCAGTTGTCACACAGATAGCGACAAGATAATAGGCACAATACGCCGAACTACTAGACATGGTGGGTACCGTTGCTTTCAAGCCATCTAGGAAGCCTGCTCCTGATAAATCTAGCTCGGACACACATCCCCTCCTTTCATGCGAAAGAGTACGCAGAGCAGGAGATCTACCACTCCGAGCTAAACACTATTTCGTGATGGACTGCTCCAACCTCGACAAGGTCCTGACAACAGTTCACGATGTGCATCCTCTTCGCAATTATCGATGGGGCTAATGGAGGTACAGTATGTTCGGGCTTGTCAACGCATCTCCATCATTCCTGAAGATAGAGATCGTGTGGGCGGTCGAGTACTCCGCGTTCCAGCGCACCTATGTCACGAGAAACGCTGTTGGCCTCTTCCTCAACTATTGGCTCAAGTCACCGAGCATGCTAGAGTGGCACGGGCTTAGGTTTGTGCGCGCACGCTGATGGGCCACACAGAGAGCAAGTCACCGTGTGTGACGGCGAAGAGGATGGGGCTTGATGAGGAGGGCGTGATGGGATGGACTTGGGTGCTGCTTGACGACATGGAAGAGAACGGGCGGCCGATACGGAATGGGCACCCGGAAAGTCTAAAGGCTGGACGGGACAACGTCATGCTCTCGCTTTGTGAAGATGATTGGGAAAACGGAGGAAGAGAACATAAGCAGCCATTGATTGGTAGGGTGTTCAGAGCATTGGTGGGCTGAGTAGTGATGAGAGCCACACGTCTCTGTCTTCCCATGCCCAGCTGTGCAGTAGAAAATAATCATCTGTGAACATAGTTGTCTCGAGCTTAAGTCCTAGACCGGGACGAAAGAAGAGAGGAGACCAGTGAGACAGAGGACAAGAAGCCGCCGGCGAGGGTGAGACGGTCGGAGTCGAGTGAAGTAGGAGTGAAGGGGGCGAGGTGAGCGAAGTATGGCAAGGTAAGGGCAAGAGAAGCAAGGAGACGGGAGAGATGCAAAAACAAGAGCGAGAGAAGAGGGACGAACGCACAGGGAGAAAAGTAAGAGAGGGGAAGCGAGAGCGGCAGCGGGGAGGATGGGCGAGATAATCGGCACAATCATGGATACTTTCCGTGGAACTAAAAGGGCACGCAGGAGTGGTAAGAGAAGAGCACGAAGCGCAGGATTGCTATATTTCGAGGTTCCCAGATTATACATGCCGACACGATAGCTACCAATAGTCATCCATCCGAGTCCGATACGTAGCGAGTCAACGGTTCCAGTAGGCAAAGGACAAAGGTACGATGAAGGAGGAGAGGCATGAAAGAAAGGGAATATGAGCCGCACGAGCGGTGGAAGAGCACAGGCTTGAGAAAGGCAGACAGCGAATCATAACCCATAGATTGGACCAGTGCGAGGCCAGAAAAAACAGCGGATGGGATCAACGCATGGTTGTTGAACAAAGAAGTTTGAAGAGAGTCAAGGGGTTAGTGCGACCATGTTGAAGGAAAGAGAAAAGATCGAAAAAAAAAGGGCCAAACATGCCACGCGGAGTTGAGATCGAGGTCGGCGGCCCGGGCACGCCGACCCCGCGATGGGTCTCGACGTCTCGACGGTGATGCGCTTGACTTGCAAACCATGGTCCTGTCCTTTGGCTGTATCACCATGCTATAACTCCGTGATGCCTATCCAGTACATACACTATGTGCGACGGAGCCCTCTTCAATCGTTGCCCCGTCTAAGCGCGCATTTCATATTCGACCATACGCCCATCCTTTGAACTTGAACCAGATCTCATGCTGCGGCACCCGGTGTTCGTTTATATTTCAATCCTACAACGATAGGCAACAAGTCTCGTCCTTGGCTAGGCGAGATGGTCGATTTCACACAGACTTTATGCCTGTATGTGCTGTTTCTCGGGATGACTGCACCAGGGCTTGCTTCGACAGTACAATCACTCATAGAAGTTGAACGTGCGGAGCGCAAATGGCGCTTTGGGAGATCGCAATGTTGCGCATGGTGAACCAATGTCCTACCCAGGTTGGGTTGTCCCCAGCGTCCTGGATCTCTTCATGATCCAAGGTATGTCTAGTCCCGCAAACATTCGCCAGAGCATTTCTCAGTAGTTTCTCACCGGCACCCATATTCTGCTCGACAAAACGAGTCTCAACAAGACAACCTGAACTGGCGACACCTCCGTCGTTTTCTTCGAAGAGTCGCAGCTTCTATTCCTCCTCCGGCTCTGCGATCCCGCGTGTGAGGGCATACTGCAAAGGGTTGCGCCCTGACGTAGCCACGGGCAGGTACGATGTCATGTTTCTGGCACGGACCGCACGGTGTGCATCGTGGTACAGCCTCGGTGAGTACAGCCTCATAGTCGGCATCATTTCCTTGTATGTTCATATAGCAGCTGAGGGTGTTCTCAGAGGACCGCGAGAGTATAATAAAATTCCTGTGCCACTAAAGCGCGTTGGCACTGCTGTCCATCACCCGTGGACAGTAGTCACGTGCCATTGAAATAACGCGTCATTGCATTTTTGATACACCTCCGAGTCGCTGTACCATCATACCATCATGTTACGTACCGTGCGAGTGGACGTCAGGGGCCTGTCCGCGCTGGAAGGGTGAGAGAGGGGGTTCCGTTCTCCCTCCTACGCCAGGTCGGCTGACGTTTGGGTTTCAGAACGGGAGTTCGGGCCATCGTCGACTGGCCGCCGTTCATTCGGGTGCAGAATAGCAAACAGAGGTATGGCTTCGTGGGCAGTGAAGGACGCATACCAGCACTGTTGGTTTGAAGGAGCAACAAGAAAGAAACAACGGGGTTGCACTACCATCATGTTACGTACCGTATGTATCACATTTTTGCATTTTTTTTTAGTCATTTCAATATAGACACGGGATGGAAGCCCGTTGTGTCCGATCAAGGCCCTCTCCAATCGTTAAACCATCCAAACGCGTGTCTCACCTTCCGTCACATTGCATGTGTTGAACTAGGTCGTATTGTTACGAGAAGTCCCCCTTGGTGTTACAAGAACAGCGCAGGCCTGTTTGTACTGTGTATATGGACTAATACCATGCTGATAAGGGCATTCATCAACAGGCAGAATTACTTGCTGAAAGTGCACAGCACAATGGGTACTCCCGTCTATCGATGCACATGACGGGCTCATTCTCTTTTCGTACTTAGGTGGCACCATCTCCAGCTTCTCTGGCTCGACTTTCTCCTCAACCCAAAGCTTGTCTCATACCGCATACATGAAGTCAGAGCATTTTTCTATCCATCCAGACTGTTTTGTTCGATACACCAGGCCCGAACGCAACCACCACGACACATCCGCCACTTTCTTCTAAGGGAGGTTGGTACCAGGTACCATGGAGCAGTACTACAACGTGCTGCTGCAGGAACGGCTCGAAATCTTGGTTGGTCGCACGTCGTGTACCGCGTCTGTGAGCACAATCATATCGTTAGTACGTACTTAGTCGGCCAGTGGTTGCTTTGCTGGTGCCTACTGGGGGCGCGCTCGCAGAATCACGAGATTAGAGGTCCCAGCATGGAAGAGTAGCGCCGGCACTCGTGTAAGACGCTGCTCACGACCGCTTGTCTCATTGATGCGTTCGGAGCATTCCCATGTGGGATCATTCTTAGGGGTAGGCGACAGCTCCATTATGGTGACATACCCTCCTTGCCTCG
>WTXH01000048.1:0-183500 GCA_022376555.1 Russula compacta | reverse complement strand
TTTACTGATGACTAGATCTACATCGTGATTGATGGGTCTCCACCCAGTCGATCAGATCATCTCGAGTCCGAGCTTCCGCGAACTCAGCAGGGCGATTTACCACCGTTTCATCATCGGTTGGGTTGGCGCAGGTGCAGATCCGTCTCTGAAAGCTGCTATTGGCGATGTATGCCAGACCAGACTCGCAAGCCGACGACTCTCCGAGTCTCAACGGTCCAGTCAATACAAATCAAAGAACGATGGGATCATTTCGCACTCCTTCGTATCATCAAGAGCAACGCGCACGTCTCCTGGACCGAAAATCATTCATTTTAGTATTATGGACAGCTTACGTTGACTCCCTCCCCCCGTATTTAGACTGCTTAGCTGAGCCCCGCTGTCATTATCCTGCACCACTCTGCGAGTGGCCAACATTTCTGCTGTCGTTTTTCTCCCCTGTGCCTAGAGCTGGTGCTCTTGACGAGCAAAAGATACCATGTCTTTCATCCTATCACGGTTTAACATGATGCTCTTACTGTCCCTCGGTCTTCTCCTTTCCCCTCACTCAAGAGCTCAGCGAACACTCTTCCCTACAGCGGTTCCTCTTGCTGTTCGTTCTCCATATCTCACTTGTTGGAACATCCTTACCAACGGGTCCACATTTGGTCAAATATGGCCGACAAGTTATGACAATACCCAGGTTTGTTCGTCCCTCATGTTCTACTGACTGCGGAATCCTCATCCTCGTCGGTCTCAGATCCTCAGTTGGGCCGTCCTAGTGCTTATCGACGGCATCCCCTATTCATTCCTGGGAAGTGCCAATACCTCCAATCTGCAAATTCTCCCGAGCTTGAAGTCCATGGTGACAGATGTGAACCTGACAAATGTAGTGGTCACACCTACGCAAACCGTGTTCACCGCACAGGCTGGGCCCATGGAACTCAATCTTACTTTCTTGAATCCTATCGAGGTTCGTTTTGACTCTTCTATTGCATCCAAAATCTCCATATGCATCATTTAAAGCCCGGAGACTGGGTCAAGCAATCCATCCCGTTCTCGTACATGGCCTTCACTGCAGAGTCACTAAATGGCTCAGCTCATGCCGTACAAGTGTATTCAGATATCGGCGGGGGTACGTGCAATCGTCCTCTGATGCCCATCCTGTCTCTCAACTTCGTTGCAGAATGGAACTCGGGCGATCGAAACCAGGTGATTCAGTGGAGCACGACCGCGAACAGCGAGGTCATCTACCACAGTGTCAAACTGCAGACACAGGCAACGTTCAACGAGATCACCAACCAGGCGGAATGGGGTACACTATACTATGCCATGAAGGCTGTGAGTAGTAATTTTCTGTCTACTCATCGTTACTTAGAATGCGATTCAGGGAATCAATATCACCTACAAGACTGCAGCAGATGCCGTCTCCCGTGGCCAGTTTCTGAACTACAGCATGTTAGACAACCAAACGGATCCGAACTTCCGCATCATTGACAATAAGTTCCCTGTATTTGGCATATCACGCGATCTCGGCACCATCAATGCTACACAGGCTCCTGTCGTCTGGTCAGTCGGCTACACTACAGACCCTGCGATCAACTACACCGATCTATCTGGTGCACCTCCGACACAACTTAATTTGTATTACAAGTCCCAATATTCCGATGACGGATCTTTGGTTAGTTGCCCTATCTCTTCCGGTAGGGAAATCGTGTATTTAACATCCAGATTTAGATCATTGACTTCCTAAACAATTTTAACAATGCATCCTCAAGTGCTCAACGGCTGGACCAAAAGATCCTTCACGATGCCGCTTCTGTCTCCAATTTACTTGGAGACTTGGTTTCTCTCTCGATCGCCCAAGTATACGGCAGCACCCAGCTCACTATTGGGACTAACTCTCTGAGTAACTTCAACAAGCCAGATGTGATGATGTTCATGAAGAATATCGGTGGGAAGGCGACCAAGTGAGTCAATCGCTTTGTCCATCTTACGAGAGACTGAATTTGAGGTGTCAAGTCGAGTAAATGCTGTCGAGACTCTGTATTCTGCATTTCCTGCATTGATATACATTGATCCCTCCCTCGGTGCACCTCTGCTCGAGCCTCTATTCCGACTTCAGGCATCCCCTAACTATTCCGTTCCATATGCTACCGCTGATCTGGGTACGTGATGTAGAATGACCAAGGCTGAGATATTAGACGCCATGTGTAGGATCGAGCTATCCCAGTGTCACCGGCAGCAACTCGAGCCATGATCAGGGTGTCGAACGTTTGTACCTCTCACGCTAGCTTTGTGGATTTCTGATCAGCTTCTTGCCATAGAATCTGGGAATATGTTGATTATGACCTACGCTTATGCGCGCGCAAGTGGGGATGGAAGCCTCATAAGTAGATATGTATGACCACACTCTGATTTTTTCCTAGCATCGTTTCATGGATCTCGATAGTATTCGTTGCTGACTTCCTGGGCGGACTATTTGATCGATACAACTCTGTTCATTGATGATCAGTAAATTATTTCAGTCAATCAACGAACTACCCATCACTAACAATGGTCGATGACGCAGGTCCTCTGCAGATGGTTTGTCCGCCAATAATCAAACGAACCTTGCGATCAAGGGAATCATCGCTATTCAAGCCATGTCGAATATGAGTTCAGTCGTCAAGCAGGCAGCCGATGCCGACAGATATTCTGTCTGTACTGGTTCGTTACATAGCGCGAATGGGCGAAATTAACTTGCTCGCAGAGTGCAGCTGCGCGCCTGTACGGTCAATGGAAGAGCCTTGCATTAAGCAGCGATCAACATCTCTTCGCGGTGTACGGACAAGCTGACTCCTGGACATTGGGTTACAATCTATTTGCGGATGTATGGCTGGGCACTAATTTGGTGGAATCGTCGGTCGGTGTCAGTGTGTGCTTAATTCATGTCGTGGCTGATGGGATTCAGGTATACAACGGACAAAGCATTTTTATTGACAACATCACGTCGACTTCAACGTTCAGCAATTTTGGCATGCCTATTGATAGCCTTGGATCGGACACAAACACCGTGGTGCCCAGTATGTATTTTATGGTACTCAAATTGGTTTGTCTGAGGATGTTCTAGGCTGGAACCTGTTTGTAGCTGGTATGACACCAGACGGAGACCTGCGCTCGCGTCTGATCTCGAAGGTTCACAATCGAGCATCCTTCAACATCAGCGCAGGGGTGTTCCCTCTGAAATATGATAGTACTGACGGGTTTACCCTGGGGGGAGTGGCAAGGTAAGTTACTTAGAAGTCCTACTTGGGGTAATAGCTAAACAAGCAATCCTGACCATTAGCCCTGCGCAAGGTGCTATGTTTGCGCCATTAGCCTTGAAGTTCGTGCATTTCTCCTTTGTTTTCACTCCTGACTCACTTCTTATCACAGAGCTCCTGTGCTCACAATAAACCCCAATGAGACACCAACGAAGAAGACGCCATCGCACATTGGAGAAATTGCAGGAGCTATAATAGGTGGTGGTGCAGCCATATCTCTTGCGATCGGAGCTGCTGCCTTCACACGGCGTCGACGGAGACAAAAGAGGCGCAAATCTATCTCGTTATTTTTAAGTGATTCCTTAGAATCTGGTCCACCGGGGACTGTGACCCCTTTCGATTCAATCCCTCTCGTGATAACCTATCAGGACCAAGGGTCGTGGATGGAACAGCGGCAATTTCTACCTGAGCTTCCTGAAGCAGAAATCGTTCCCGACCCCCACGGCCTATCCTCCACTCCACCTTCCACACCTCCCCACTCACGACCAGTGGCACCGTTCCCGCCCGGCATGTCTGGCAAGGAGATCGCGCGATTACGTGCAGAGGTTCTTAGGTCGCCATTGCATGGGTCTCAATCCCAGCCCTCCCCGTCTACTGTCACCGAGCAAAGTGGAGTGAGACCACCATCCGATACTCAAAGACTACAGTTGGAAGTTGAGTCTCTACGACGCGAGATGCAGGAACTTCGTACAGAGAGACGTCAAGTACCACCAAGCGATAGGGAGGGGAGTTCAGAGTCTAGTTCTTAATTCTTTTTCGGTGTTTTCCAATATCGCCACCATTGACAATATTTTATACGTCGATATACAAGTTACTTACCCTCTTGCGTTGAATATTGTGGACTCTTATTCCCTAGGTGCCTCACGCAATACTAGACTTTGGACATGCCAGTGGACCTAGTCCATTGCCTCGACACGAGATAACGACAGTTTGCCATTTGGGTTCTATATTCAGAGCCTAAGCTTTCGATAAGCGTAACGACAAGACGAATATGCACAACACAATCCAAAATGGGTTTGAATGTATTCAAATGTCCTCGCCGCATGCACTCCGTGACTGCACCCGGATGACGTCCTTTTTCTGCCGTCATCTACAACAGTAACCGGGACGTCTTCCAGTGTTCCTCTACCTCACTGGTCTCATCGATTAGACACCCTTCGTATGGCGTTCCTTCCTTTTAGCTCACTTAGGTAAATGCCATTCCGGCCTCTGAGGAGGGGACTTCTTTTTTATGGCCGGCCCTGTTCCTTACGCCGAGCTTTTATTCTCGGATTACAGTAAGAGGCTAATCCTACGACTCGGACGACAGGAACATCACCAGGGCATCCCTCACAGACACGGCGATTGCAGGCAGTCGTCATGGTCGGCATTGCGTAGCTACTCTTTTTCAGGGTGGCTGGCTGTGTTAGGAGTCTACGTACGTAGACGCATTATAAGCAGTCGTCGGAACTTCCTCATGGGCGGTCATAGAAACTGGCTCGCATGCGACGGTCACACCTTTTATCCTGAGGCAGCACCACTCGAGTACCCTGAGCTGAGTGGCAACAATTGCAATTGGGGCCCCTCGAGACAGTCAGTGGGAGTGGTTACCGACGCCCAAGTTTCTTTCTCAGCATTTTCTCCCTCATTCCTGTCTGCACATCCGTGGGACTTATCCCAGTTGGTCTGAGAAAAAGCTTGCATTTTTGTATGTTGCATACAGAGGCTCTTAATATGATGACACCTACTCGCCATCGAGTGGATTATGAATCCAGACTCCAGAACTCCTCCGCCTGTTGCACTCGTGTGGGACACTCGTATGAAACGTGCAAAACTACGATTGCAGTTGAGTCTCATTCCGCTTGGGATGCGACAACTTCAGGCGGAAAGATCCAAACTCGGCCAAGTATAGCGTGCACCAACTCAGCATCAGGAAAAGCCATAAGCCCTTAGAGTTCTTGCCCAAGACGATTAGGAGCCGTAAGAGAAGCTCTTGGGTAAGGAGGTCCAGTTCTTGCCAGTGCCCAAGACAATTAAGAGCCATAAGAGAAGCTCTTGGGCAAGGAGGTTCAGTTTTCTTGCCCAAGACAATTAAGAGCCTCTAAGGCACGCTCCAAGAGCGATTGCAAGAACAATTATATATATTCATAGCTGATAAATTTCACATTTTTACCCAATGAACGTGGTACTACGGAGTTGTTTTACTGCGACGAGTGCCCGAGAGACGGGTGGAGCGGTATCTATAGAGAGGACGTGGCCTTTTTCTTCATCATTACGTTCTTACTAGTCATATTGACCCCGGTCCTCGAAATGCCCCCGAAGCAGGGATTGGATGGCTGACGAAACTGCTGAAATATACATTTCTGGTAACTATGTCAAGCACACGCCGTTGAACCCAACACCAGTCCCCCGACCATCTGAGGAAATTGGCGGATGGGACTCAGCGTCGCTATCCCCATCATAAACCCTTTCAAGGGTGCTGTCCACGAAGCACCGTCGTGAAACCGTTGCATTCGTCACTTTCTACATAATTTCTTCATGGAGCTCGGTTCATAGTAACTTGCGACATCATAGAGCTTGCCCTGACCCAAACTGGTTCTTACCTCCATTCTCTGGGTATTCACTACGGGACACTACGGGACACCACCGTATTTGGTTGCACTAGCATCATTCTTATCATGTGGGTGCCGGGACTCGATAGTGGACTCGTGACCACGTGCGCACACCACCATCAGATCGACACTGAATCTTACTCCATGTGGCGCAAATCGCGGGTTCTGGAGGTGTCATATCGGCTGGATGCTCGTTGAGCTGCGGCACAAGCCCGGGAGGCGGAGGTGAGCAATCTCGGTGAGTGCGCGATCGGACGCTGGCAACGGCGGCGCTGTATGCTGTTCACTAGTGATCATCCTCCTAATATGGGTTTCGCCATCCCGACAGTTCTCGGATATGTCTGGGGTGACTGAACGGAACGGGCACGTCAATGTGGGAGCGCTAGCGATGTGGTCGGTGCATCGCGATATTTTTGCGCTCGACTCGCCCGCGTATTGGGTCGAACCGCATTCATGTAGCGAAATGCATTTCACCCAGGGACGAACTGACCAATAACTTCGTTATCTTCGGGAGGACCATCAAATATTTTATCATCACTTCTTAACGGCGACAGAGTGTCGGAACCTTAATCGATGGTAACAATATGATCGTACTGCCTTTGGTGCCAAAATTGGCTTGATGTCTCGTTGAAGGTTGGTGACTCTAACCGGGGCAAGGAGGTTGGAAAGTCGAGGCGCCAAAACGGCAGAGTTCACAGCTGTTCCCTTGATAATGAGGTTAGGAGAGTCAGTTCATGATGGATCTCAAACACCGTAAAGCCCAGGACGGTTTGGTCTGGCTGTTGATAGTCATTTCAGATCGGAATCTGAGTATGGTACCTCGTCTGGATATGTACACCCACAGCACCGTGTATCATGGTCCGGGAACAGCGACTGCTGCCTTATATCCGGTTTCAACTATGACATTGGTGTGTTCCTTGATGATGAGTATCATTCAATCTGTTAGAGGAGCAAATTGGCAAATGCTCTGACTGCCTTTTTAAGTGAGGTTTATGCCATTTGGCCATGCCGACCGACCCGGAACGGCGTGCTGCTAGCTAATGGGCGTCGGGGTGTTACATACAATAACACGCTTTGGGAATGAGCCATACCACGTTCACGCCATCTACGCGTCAGGCAGTGTAACGAGATACCCACCACGTTGTGCCCAACTGTTGGGATGGAGGATATAAGCGTGATGTCATGCATGAACTTGATGAATGAATCAGGAATCGGCACTGGGAGTTGTGGGATGTGCCCACTTTGGGATATCGGGGTTACGGTACCGGACGATTATGATTCCTATTTTCTACTTGAGGCACACACTTGGGTCGATCTTCGCTCATTCATTGCCCCCGTTACTCTTTTTCAGTGATGGACCGGGGTCCCTGCTGCATTTCACCATTTCGGCTGTAGTACTCGTCCTCGGGTCCTATGATATATGACCGTGCCGCGGTCCATGCGAGGTAAGGTAAGGTGAGGGGAGAAGGGGAGGGTAGTCCTTGCTGCAATGATGGCAAATTGCAAAAGGGAGAGAAAAGAAGAGAGGAGTTCGTCTGACGCCTAATCGTCTGGTGCCATCATAACGACTACCCCTGGTTGAACAAGGCGCTGGCGGCATCAGAGTCTGCATCAGGCGTCCAACTCGGCAGCGGTCGACCCTGCCACCACAAACCGGGGCGCCCAGTGCCAAGCGCCTCCGAGGGTGCGCCTGCGCCTGCAGCGCCGGCGTGTTCCCACCGGATTTCGATCTCACCACCAAGCACACCCCGCGCGGACACGAGCGCCGGATTGCCAAAGACGGTGCCTGGGGGGGCGTCGGCGGCGTCGGTGCTGCTCGTGCTCGAGGGGAGATGCACGAGAAGGAACGGAAGGGGCGACGCGTGTGCGGCGTGGAGGCAGTTGCGCGTAAAGGCGGATTCGGAGACGAGGAGCGCGACAGGAGGATCCGACGCCGTCCTTGTTGCGAAGGCGGAGGCGGGGGTGGGTTGTGGTGGGTAGCTAGAGGCAAGGTCTCGAGGCACGTGGGGAGAAGACGGGTCGAGCGTGTTGGCGTATCTGTAAACGACGCCTTCGAGCTCGCGCAGGTATGCGGGGCCCATCTTCCTTTTTTCGGCTTTGCATTGGGCGAGGACGCGCAGCCGGCGCCGGTTCACGGTGTCCCAGCTCCTGGGCTCTGCACTGGGGTGGAGAGGATCTTAAAAATGTGATGTAGGCTTGAGCGAGTGGGAGGTAACTCTGAAGATACACGCGACACGCACAAGTCGTAGGCTTTTCACGGGGAACCCACCACCATCCGATCAGGTCAACGCCACCATCGTGACTTCCTCCCACTCGCGTGAGCGACATGGACAAATGTTGCGTGAGCAGAGCGAGTGCGCGGTACTCGAACGCGGTTCCGCGGTGCACGGTTGAAAGCAACCGCTCAGGGAAACGATGGATTTGGGTTAAGCGCATGGAGCGAACAGAATTGGCTAGCAAACAGAAAAGAGATGAACGCCAGAGACGTTGATAATCGTCACACCCGCGCACCGCGTACGGGCGCCCGGTGGACGTGGACGTGACGCGGTCAGGCAAGAAAGACAAAAAAGGAAAACAAATCCAGAATGACCACCGCAGGGGTCGAACCTGCAATCTCCTGATTCGTAGTCAGACGCGATGCCATTTCGCCAGGCGGCCTCGAAATATTCCGTCCAGTATTGCGAATATCATGCGCCAAACTCGCACACGGACATTTCTGCCGGAATAGAGCCGGGTATTGCCGAGGTACCGAAAAAGGCAATTTACTTTGTGAGTGCACATCACGTCCGAAACGAATCCTCCACCGTCCCTCCAAATCCGTCGTACAGTAATGTCCTAGCAAGTCATTCCTCCCCAACATCTATGGTTGATAGGCACTGAGTATACCCTACTATTGACATTACAGCACTATCCTTGGCCGGGCCATCAAAACAGAGTATCTCGCTCTCGGTACACTTCTTGGCACCGTCGGGTTGTCCTACGCAGCCGCATCAGGTGGAAGCAAAGAGGCATCTTCACCCTCCAAACCGACCCTGCAGGAAGTGAAAGACTCTGTAAAGTTTGACTCGAGCTCAAGGTGAGTTGCTTTTTCTTCCTCGACGCGCGCATAGCCCTCAGTCTTGTCTGGTTCGCTTTAGGGAGGAGGAAGAGTTGTACGCTCTCGATTCTTTTTGCACATTTATTGAGGTCGGTGATGACTTGACAGGATTGAAAGTATCAAAAAATTCGTTGCAGAGGCGGAGAAGGGGTCAAAGCATTAGAGATTCGGATTCGGACTTTGCGAGAGCTCGCTCACCATCCGAGATAGGTTAGATAGACACCGCTGCGCTGGAATAAAGTAATCGGTCGTTCTCTGCCTTTTCCTGTTGATTTTCCTATGTGGTCCATCGGCGGTTAATGTCGAGGTTGATTTTTTTAGCCTGCGAGGCCGCGGTTGTTCTTCGGGAGAGGATGAGTCCCGACCTCGAATGGCCTTGACAACGCATCTATACGTGCCAGCTTTTCTCCGCCAATCTCTACGTTATTAGTTTCCCCAGCAACGCTATCAGCCTTTGTCACTGAAAAGACGGCTCGCACATCTGCCACTATGGCGCGCCCGCCACTCGAGCCAATCGTCCCTGTCGGTCCCCACGACTTGAACATTTTCATCCCACGCGACAGTTCCCCTACCGTAACTCCTGCCACTGGCGGTTCAGATATCCCTACATCTCCACCAACGTCCTCTCTGTCAGAACCGTCACACTACCCCTTGCAGAGATGTGCCTCATCGCCATCGCAGAGGCGCCCGGGCACGCGCCGCCAGTCCTCTATATCCTATCTCCCCGCCGATAGCCCACGTTTATGGACTCCACGCACCCCACATATAGGATTCGACACCCTCGAGCGTACTGCATCATTATCAGGCGCTAAGATGAAGGGGGGTCATGCCAGGAAAGGCTCGATCCTCCAGCAGGCAGGGTCGGAGCCTGCTGTATTGACAATCGCAGAGAGGTGCGTTCCCCACGTTCTCTATTTTCCACAACTGTATATTCATGAAGAAGAAAAAACACCGTTTTTCCAAAAAACAAAAAAAAAGCCATGCGGATCTCCTCCAGTTTATCGCACAGAAGGAGTCCAAGTGCCTCGAACTCCGTACTCAGCTTTCAATACACGAGTCTGAGCTCCACGAACTCAAGCGCAAGTGGGAGCGCATCGTGCGTCGCGAGTTTGGCCGTAGCGTCCCGTCAACGTCGGCACCTTCCTCCCCCGCACCGTCAGCGGCTGTGGCCGCTGCCGCGCTGGCGAACGTGAGTAGCACAGCGGTGCTCAACGGCCTGGTCGGAGGCGTGCGCGCGCTGGCAGCTGCCACGACAACGACGGGCCCTCTGCTCGCCCCATCCTCATCCTCATCCTCATTCACACCCGCATCTGCATCATCTTCATCCATGCCGCGGACGCGTGCATCCTCTTCGGCCTTCGCCAAGCGCGTGACACGTCAGGCAGCTTCGATTTCCGTTTCCTCCACGACGACGACAACGTCCTCATCCTCCTCGGCTCCCAGCGCGGGTGCCAGCCCGCGTCTCTCGCAGTCGTCTATGTCGTCCGTGGCTGAGGAAAAGGGACAGACGGATCCTGCGGACAAGGTGGTGGGTGACACGGTTGAAGGGGGGGAGGTCGTCTCCCGGGATTCGGTGGCGAAGCTCAGCCCGAAACCTGCCTTTGGAGCACAGAAGAAGAAGAAGCAGCAAGACCAAGAGCGATCGCCCACGTCGTCGGAACAACCGCCATTAAGCAAGGTGGCGCGACGGCGCTCTCACGATTCTCGAGCTCCGCTGGCGGATGCGCTCAAGTCGCTCACGGGCGAGAACCCGCGGGCGAGCATGAGTGTGATGTCACCGATGTCGGTGTCGATACCTGGATTGAAGCCAATCAGCGCTATGGGACTCGGACGTGCGAACCTCGGAGAAGCAGCGCAGGGTTGGGTGGACTCGGTCGGGTCTAAACTAGTAGAGCTGCAGAGAGGACAGACGTAAGTGGACAAACAAAAAGGGGGAGGCGCTCCTCAGCCGCTCCGGGCTAGGCTGATTGCTCCCTTGTTCTGATTTTCGTTTTTTGTTTGTCCAGATTCGCGAAGGGCCAGAAACGGGCTTCTGTGCTACTCTCAGACGTGTCGCAGTCTATTTTCTCTGCGCTCGCACCGGCGTCGTCCGCGAGCACAGTTCCGGTTTCTGCACCGCCGACGGCGTCACTGATTGACGAAGATGATGATGAATCCGGAAGCACCGCCTTAGGTCGCGCCATGCTGCCTGACGTGGTAGCGGTGTCCGCGCGACCTGAACCTTCGACGCCGGAAACAAAAGACGAGGATGAGGAGGACTGGAACTGGTAGACACCTGCACCACAATCACATTGTCTTATCTCTTTGGCACGAACCGTCCTGGCGGCTCGGCGGCTCGGGATGGCAGGTGACGCCTCTAATGCTGCACCGTGCCAATACACCGATGGGAGAGTTGCTAAAACTATCATAATCATAATACCATACAGCGCGCAAATGCAGGAACGTTCTCTTAAAAACACAGGGATGAGGTCTGAGAAAAAAAAAGGTTCCGGTGTCCGGTGTGGTGTGTGGCTGGATGGAACGGACGGGCGGAACACTCGGAATGGATGTGCCGGTAAGCTCGAGAGGACCAGAGAGGTGTCTCTGACGAGAGCAGAGATGGCGCATCAGATGGTTGCCTTGGTTGATGGACTGACGTCGACTTATTGGAGAGGTGGAGCGTAGAGAAGGGTACCCAACTGCCGCTGAGAGCAGCGAGCGCCAGCGGAGGTGAGAAACACGAGGCCTCGGTGGACTCGAGCAAACTGCCCTCCCAGCCGAGCCGATTAGAGCGCCTTTGGCCCTTTCACTCCTCCTGCCGTCCACTCTTTTACCGACTTGCACCGTCGACGTGATCCAAGGGCAACAGCCCCTCCTCTCCCATCCTCACCTCCGCAGCCCGGTCGGTCGAGGTCGAAGCAGAGCCGGGCACAGTCGTTGTCCCCGCGGCAGACTCGTGCGGCACAGCCAATATGTTCGTTTCCCTTTAAAATTCTATAAATCGTCGTATTCTTGATCCAAACTCTCCAGTGCCCGTCCCCATCTGACTCCTTTCACCTCGACAGCCATCTACCCTCAACTCGAACCCGGATGCCCCCTCGATGCATCAACACCCTCTACGTCCCCAGCAGACCTGGTCTAGTGCTCAGTTCGCCCAAGGCCCAAGGCCCCCAACACTATCAACCTGGGCCTCGGCCCCCGTCATCCCTGGGATCCAAAATGCCGCTGTAGCGGCTGTCCCCCACCCTGCCGCCCACCACTCCTTTGTACCCCCGGCTCCCCCAGGCGTGAATCCGCGACAGTGGCAGAATGGCAGGTGGATGTACACCGCTCCTCCTGGAGGCGTGAGCAGTGCTCAGCCCCATGGTCCATATCCCCCTCCCACCCTGGTGGGCTGGAATATTCCCGCTGGCTGGGGCATCACCCCACAATATCATCACCCTTCTCAGATGCAAAAGCATCCCGACAAATCTTATTGGGACACGGAGCTCTCCGATAACGGGCTCGGTCTTGAAAACATGCATATCAAGTGTGTATCTCTTCTTTTGGTCCATAACAGGCCGCATCACTAATTCGGTCCGTCTATAGGCAGCCAGTAGCGCATACGGCGCCCCGTGAGGGCAAGCCACCCCATACCCCTTGGGCGTGGGTTCCTCGCGAGCTGGACGATGACGATTCGCCGCAGCCAAGTAGTGCCGCTCAATATCAGAGTGCCCCACAATCCCAACAGCCGAGTCCAGTAGAGCCTGGTGGAAGGCAGAATGGCACGACTGCCCCCATCGCTGTTGGCGGCACCGGTTACCCGGGATCTCATGGTCATGGTCTTCCATCTCACGCCTACTTTTCTGTCCCAGCAGATCAACAACAACAACCGTCTGCGGCTACTGCAGGGTCGGGCTCAAGACTTACTCTCCCACCACCCGCTGTTTATTCTGCCCACGTTCGCCAACAGTCAAATCCTCACCAAACAGCAACGACCACACATCATCAACCTTCCGCAGCTCCAGGATCACAACGCCCCACTTCTCTTCCCTCGCAGCCTACCGCACCACCAATGCAGAGGAGTCATACCCTTGCAGCCCCCACTCCGCAGCGTCCAGGCCTACCCGAGTCATTCAAATCAGCTGGGCAACTGCGTCCAACTTTCTCGCCTACCATCGTTCGTACACCGAATCATTATCGCTATGACTCACAACCGGTGGTCCCTTCGCCCCGTGTCACGCCTTGGGATGAAGTGAATGGCAACAGCAATAGCGCGGGGGTGTCTACATCTGCAAACAGACATCTTAGCGGCGCCATGCAAGGTGGCGTAGTCCCATCGCCACGCGTCCTCCCATGGAGTAGTGCCCATGCAAGGGCAAACGACGGTGGCTCGCCGACGCCTGCGCCGCGCCATCCTCGCCCATCACGCACAGAGCCGCTCCGCATTTACGAGACGTCCGCGAGGACGTTGCAACCCATGCAGCGATCATATTCGATCCCCGAGCCACCGCGCAACACTGCCTCGGTCTCGCGACAAAACTCGATGCCAATCGTGGCGTCCGGTCCTGACTCGCACCACCACAACTCGGCGTCCATCGCGAATCTGCCTCAGTTCGCGGAGGAGCCGGGCGCCATCTCGAGTCTCAGTCCTCTCGTCGGCGCCGTGTCATCTGTCTCCTCCGAGTCGTCGACCTCGACCGTCGTCCTCAACAGCAGGAGCCCTCCGCCACTCATCACCCCCCGCGCCACAGCCGCTCGCCGACCCAGTCCCCGCGGCACTGGCGGTCGCGCTCTGCATCGCGGTGTTCCTCTCCTTCCTCCTCACCGTGCTCCTCCGACTCGGAGGACTCGGACTCGGACCCAGGTCGCCGTCAACATCAGCGTCATCGCCCCCGTCATCATCAAAGATATGACTCCCCATCCGACCGGCGCAACCTGCATCACAGGACACATAGTGGCCCCCACAGCGGCGGCCACCACGGCGGACCTATGTATGGGGCGGCGGTGCGTACCCCGTGCCAGGGCCGTACACCCCGCCCGGCCGCTCCCCGGCATCCTCGACGCACACGTACCGCTCCTCATCCTCCTCGAACCCACTCCCGACGCCGCCTCAGGAGCGGCGTGACCCGGGCTTCTCCCTGCCTCCACCGCAGCAGCCCAAGCCGCCCCGGGGCACGTACCGTCGCGCGGTGCGGTACGGATTCTGGAACCGCCGCGGGGACTACCTCACGATGGACAAGTACGTCGTGTACGCGCCGCACGGCCGCGAGAACCCGCCCGATCTGGAGGGATACCCCTTACCGACGGAGGGCTACAAGGACCACCTTGGCCACTTTGAAAAGTACGACCCCACGAGGAGGGAGCTGCCGGAAAGTCTGCCGCGGCAAGGGCAGCCACCTATGTTGCCCTATAACCAGGTCAGTTTTTTTTTTCTTTTTTTTTTTGCACTTTGGGTTGGTTCTGACGATATCCCTCCTTACAGTTCGTAACGTACGTGTACCTGTGATACACGCGTACAGGTGGATCCCGTTCTTTCGTTGCTGCTTCGATCTAAGTTTTCAAATTTTCCGAATTTCGTTCTGCTACCATCCAATTTTTTTTTCCATACTCTTACGTTCTTGTCATCCCTTACCCTCCTACCTACTGGAGAGACGGGTCTCTGTCCACATTTTATATGTAGCCATTCTCACGCTTCATGTCATATGCGCCCGCTTGCGAGGCATTTGGGTTCGGTTCCAAGGGAACTCTTTTCGTCGACACGACCTAACCACTAATGTACACGTCACGGTTTGATAGAAATGACAATAAAACTAATATTTGAGAACACGCCACCCGCATGCAAACGTATAAGTAGGAGCAATCCCGATAGATTGGATGGGAGAAAGTACAAGTGGGAAAGGGATAGACGAGGCAACCATAGGATCCAAACTCTAGCTAGTTAGACACACTAAAGTACATAGATGATACAGCCAAAGGATGAATAAACTAGAGACCGATACCGCCGTGGAACTCTCGCATGTGGTCATAAATACCTTGACCTTTGGCGAACGTCTCGAGGCAAACCCAACACGTATGTGTGTGACAGCGTGTGCATGTCATATGGTGACACCCCGCAGCACGCTCAATGGGTGCGTTGCAGCCTGGGCATTTCTTGACGTCGTGAGTCCGCATCCACTCCTGGAATAGACGGTCCCCTCCGTCCTCGCGGTCCGCGCAGGTGACGCCCTCGTGGTATTCGACGTGGCATGACGAGCAGATGCGTGCAAGGCAGGATGGACAGGATAGTGGAGCGTTCTGAGGACCGTTGGGGTACGCCTGCAGGCAGTCGGGCGTCGGGCAGTAGCGGTACTCTCCAGGACGCGCCTGCACATAGGCGTGAAACGCCGCCAGTGCGAGAGCATCAAAGTCAGCAGGGGAGAGCACTTCACGTGCCATCATCACCGGGACAAATTCAGTGCACCTGCCTTGGTTGCCAAGGCAGCTAATGGGGAACGATCGTGTATCAGCGGCGGCTGTCAGGTAGGCGACCAAGCAAGCCTTGCACCATCGGTGGCTGCAGCTCAGCGATACAGGAGCCAGGGGGGGTTCCAAGCATACAGGACAATGATCATCCCCAACGTCCGTAGCATGGCGTGACTTTATCGCATGGACAATTTGCTGTACCTCTTCATGAAGATTAGCTGGGCCACGGACAAGAAGTACATGTCTTTGAAAATCGATGCGGATGTTTTCTTCCCCGTGCCGCTGCTGCGCTGAGACGAATTCGGGACTCGCAAGAACGCCCATCGCCTGTCCATCCAGTGGTATGGTGTGGACCTTATGCTGCCGAAGTGAGCAGAGTTTGGCAAGAATGGCAGCGGCAACGGGTTGACGCTGTTCGACGGTTCCTATGAGCCGGACGCATCTCCGGAAGGACTGAACCAATATCATGACGTTGGGATTGCAGCGGCCCAAGTGCTCTACGAAAGATAGGCCGGCCTCGCTACGAAGGAAATCGTCCCATATTTGTTGGCCGCTTTCTTTGAGTACTTCACCGTCCAATATCTCTTTGAATTCAACCCTGAGGCGCGCAAGTGTCTTGCTGTCCTCGGCCACCAGCCTAACAGGAATTTCCTCGCCCGTGCGGGGTGCGAGGATGTCGAGATGCGCTCCATGAGTATGATTCCACACCTTCTCTTGTAGACGGAGTAAATCATGCTCAACGAGAAGGAACCTAGCGCGGGGCACATGCTCGATGACAGAGTGCACGCGTCGGACTAAGATCTTCTCCATACCCAATGAACGCTGTTTCACCCAATTAAGCTCGCAAGCGGCGCCCGCGACGTCAGGGGAATCGAACTGGCACCACACGCGAACAAAACCGCTTTTATAAGGTGCAGGAACCACCTGGAATTGAGTGATCTTGCCAAAACTCGCCAAGGTTCTACGAACCGCAGGTATTCCAAACTCGGGTGCTTGGTAGTTTGGACGCTCCAACATGGTACCTTCTGACGGTCCGAACTTGTCTAAGAATTTTTGATCGACTTCCGGAGGTAGTCCCATAAAGCGGACATTATAGGCGTCAATTATTGGTATGCTCTCGTACATGGTCGCGGTGATCCAGTAGCCCCGCTCTGTCGTGCCGTCGGCTTTGGATACAGCATTTTGGGCTGCTTCTAGGGTGCTATACCCAGCATAACCTGCTTTACGGGGTATAGGCCAAGAGACGCGGATCCACTTGTCGCGATGCCTAGCGAGGCTCTTGCCTAAGGATAGCCGAACAGTGATGCGGTGCCCGAACGGGTCTTTACCGTCAAGACCATTTATGGCGCGGACTGTCTGGCGGTAATTTGCCATCCGCACACTGACAACCCTGGATGCGAATGGGGAGTCGTCATTTTGTCTTCTTTCATGAAGTCGAACTTCCTGAACCTCGCCGAATGGAGCGACAAGACGTTCAATAGCAGTGCGATCCACAGTTGCAGAAACGTCCTCGATGACAAACCAAAGCGACTCGAATCCAGTAGTAATCTTTTCGATCGAGAAACCGCTAGAGAATTTGACCTTGGTGGGCTCCATCACGGTAAGGGTGACCTCCTCTCGTGGCGGACATCCGGAGAGCGGCGGCTGCTCCTGCAATTTTGAGGCAAGTTGGGCCTGAGAGGATAGTGTGTCTGTAAGGGCACTGGTAACAGCTGATGCAGGTTTTTGTTGCAGATGTAAGGGACCTGGGGCTTTTGGTTGCGATGGGCTACTGCCAATGCAAACGGCAATGACAGCCGGGTCACGTTCAACGGTAGTCATCTTGGCTGCTGCAGCGCAGGGTAAGGGGGGGGATGATGGACGCTGCTGGTTAAGTAAGGGAAGGTTGGTCTGCACAGTCGGAGGAGTATGGAGCTGTCTCGCGTTTATGTAACAGTTTACAATCAGGACATGACGCGCGGAAAAGAAGTTGGTTTTGCCTACAGTGTTATTCCCGTGGGTCTGGGGTGGAGAGATTGGCTGGTGCAGGTATTTGCAAGGGTGAAAACGGCATCGATTGCGCAACCAGTTACGGCAAACTGGTGGGTGGATAATTTTCCCGAGCGGATTTGAAGGGAGTAGAGTTGTTGTAGGTGTAGACTGGTGGAGATTAGTTCTTGTATAATGTGGGAGGCGAATTGGTATGCTTACAACGCCGCAGGCATCAGCAACATTACTTCCACTGATGGCAGAATCGGAATCCAAGGTGGGCTCGATGGGACTCTCAGGCGCATCCTGAGAATACATGGGGGTTTCCGAATTGTCTTGTTGCGATTCCTGTGCCAAAAGGAATGTCAGGAAACGTTGATGTGGTAATAGCAGAAAATAAAGAGTCGTACTGTCTCAGGCAATTTATCGGAGCTTGCTCGCGGCAGCTCCGCAGCTTGAGGAAGACAGACAGTTACAACGGAGTGTGTGTCCACCGCGGAGCACTGGCGAGGGTCGGGAGCATCGAACTCAGTCGCAGTCCGTTCGCGAGCAGGAATGGAATTTTTGGGGATCTGAACGACCGGGAGGTGTGGACGGAGGTTATCGACCAGCGATGGTTGCCGAGAGGCGTAGTTGGGCTTTTCGGGCAAATTGACCACGGGGTCTCCATCAATCACGGGTTCAGGGGCAGTTGTAGGGTCAAATGGCATCGCGGGAGGTACCTGGAAAAGGGTAGGTGAGCAAAAAATAGCCCAGTCATAATAATGCCTCACTTCGAGTCCCACTGACTAGGAGTATCACATAAGGGAGCCATTGGAGTGCTAGGGCAAAAATGACGCACCTTCACTTTCATCGGTTGTAGCAGAGAATTGTAAATCTGGGCAGGCGAAAGATGCGCGCGACGACATTTCGGAGATGAACAAGAGCCGTTGCACTCGAGGAAAGAAGAACAAATTCGATCGGACGGACGCAGCGTCCTACTCCTACCCTGTACCAATTAAGCATCCTACAGCGCTCAGAAAAGAGGGGGCACATACAGGGAAGGGACGAGTGAAACGGCTTCGAATGAAACGAACTTCCATAGGGCAGTCCTCGCGCTCCAGGAGATAATGAAAGAGGTCGATCTGAGAAGAATCCATAAGGATTGAGAACAGAATGTGCCAAGTGGTGACCATACCATCTCATTATTGGGGACGTGCGCACGAGGACATACCTTATCGTCACAGACACCCCCATAAATGAAGTTCCTGCAGATTTGACGAGGTTTTCGATGCATCGGTGGTAGATTCGAATCAAAGTCAGGCCGCTAAGATAGACACGGCGCTGTCAGGTAAAAGAGCAACCAAACAAAGAACCCTTGCACAGCAAACGCACCTTTGGTAACCCGTTGAATCGAGGTGGTGGGACAAGGGTGGAATTAGTTTTGGCTTGACGATGCATGACTATGGGAAGGGGGTCAGTGACAACAGGGTGAGAAATGAACTGTGGATGTGGAAGAAACGGGATCGGTAGTACGGATGAGAGGAAGAGAGGAGCGGGACACCACTCCACTCGTTCGTCACTCGGGCGGGATCAGAGCACAGCGCGGATGAGGTTTAGGGCAGGGCAGCCGATACAACAAGGTACAATTATGTAATTGTATAAGCCACAACCCGACACACAGTCATTTCCCATCCCGTCCCGCCGTCCAGGTCCAGGTCCAGTCCATCTAATCCGCAGCAACGTCAGAAGCGGGATCACAACCTAGACGCGACCCACCAGGGACAATAGCTGGCAATTCATCACCTCCACACCTCTGGCCACAGCGGTCGATGACGTATTGACCAAACTCCTAGCACCAGAGAAGACAGAGGTCGGTGTTGGAACCGTCGCGGCTGTGTTGCTTATATTTTGGGGAACCCATACCGATGACGACGGTGACTGAGTTGGCGCGGGCCCACCAGTCGTGTAAGCGCGCACATAGTTAATCTCAAAGTACGCGTCGTCGTACTTGGGCGAGCCTGGTCCGACCACGTTGTCCTCGTACTGTGTCATTCAGGTCACGATCAAGTGAAAGAACGGTCAGGCCCAGCAGATCACGCACGCAACGGCCGCTAGGTCCGGAATTGAAACATTGTGGATTATACACGGATGGAACCCCGGCCCTAAGAAGCAGCGCCTCGTGAACGTCAAACATCGCTGGGTTCAAAAGGTCACCAACCAATGGCCACATAGGGTGATGTCGAAGACCAATTGCTGGGCAGTGAAGAACCGAGAGATGTCGCAAGCAGGCGCCGGATAACTCGCTGACGGTGGTCCCCATTCTGAAATGTCGATCGATGACGTCGACGTAGCCTGCAGGATCGACGGAGGCAGATTTGGGCGCTGTATTACTATGTTAGCTTGCTTTGTTCTGCATCACAAGCATGTCTATGTCTCCCCCAGAGATCGATACGCACACTCCAGAACCAGATGCTACAGCGGTCAGGTCATCAGAAGAAGAAACGAGCAAGCCAATCAACGCACAAAACTCCGGCCACGTCGAATTGAGCGGCCCAAACCCCGCCACCAGCCGTAGCAAAGCCAGCGCCGAAGCTGTTGGGACTCGTCTCGGCGACTACGCATCCGCTCGGTTTCGAGCAGTCCGTCTCGCCTGACACACCTGTTTGCCACACCCCACGGGGCTGCGAACATCCTGGCACCGTGTGCAGCGCATACTGATTCATGCCCTACGTTCGCCCTCAGCGCATTTGTCATGTGGCAGTCCGAGAACACGAGGAGCATACCATGAGGTTGACGCCTTCGATGATATCAATTTCGCCGTTATGTGGCCAATATGGTCCTTTGCTCCAAAATGCTGGCCACACCTGTGTCAATCCAATGATTAATTTTCTTGAACAACTCGACGGGATAGTCATGTACCGAGCATCCGTAGGGAAGATGCGTCAAGTCTATGATCCAGAGGCTGCCAACGCTGTAGAAATCTTGCGAAGTGATTCGAATCTGATATCATATCATCATATCTCTGACAGTCTATCGGCCAAAGCCGCGATGTCGACAAATACCGAATTTCTTTTCTCGTTGAAGGGAATATTGGTAACGTTATCGACTTTGATGATCGCACGATTGTGCTCGTTGATGTAGACTAGGTTCTGCTCAAATGCAGAAGCGCGGTCCAACCACCAAACATCGCCTATGGAGAGACGAGTGAGAGGGAAGAAGACACAACGGAACTTGGGATGAGCATACCAAGAGTAAGATTATCCCAACTTCCATAGAACTCCCAGCGGTCAAAGAAGGTCAGGCCAGAATAGTCCCGCACCAAGTCGTATGAATTAGAGCATGGCAAAAGCGACAAAAGGGGGAGAGAAAGACGGAGCAGAGCTATGCCAAGCATTTGAAATGGGTTGGCACTTTGAAAGAACGGGTCCTCGACGCAAGGCAGCGACGTCGTGCTGCTTAGATAAGATAAGATTGATGGATGCTGCTGCCACAGCCACTCGCCTCGACCTTATATCCCCATGAGCTACTCAAAGTTTCCGTAACCACTATTTCCAATCTTCACCCCCTTTATATTTTGCGCAATGGAAGCATCTCCAAATGCCCTCGACCCTTATACCCATGACTCGTCCCGGGCGGGCTCACCTACTGTGCGCGCAGCCAAAGACATCACTTTTGGTAGTGTACGTCAGTTAGTATTATCCAATTTAGACCCCTCGATCTCACTAGCATTGATCTGCAGGTCGCCGGCATAGTTTCGAAAGTCTTTGAGCATCCCTTTGACCTCACCAAAGTTCGTCTGCAAGTACAGGTCCTCGACGCCACTGCACGCTTCCGCGGACCGCTGGATTGTCTTGTCAGGACTTTCAATGGCGAAGGTGTACGGGGCTTATATCGTGTATGCCTGCTTTCCTTTCCTTTTTTTTCCCCGCTTCAACCGATGCCGCTCGACGTCGCGTCCTTACTTTTTATTCAGGGTTTACCCGCCCCCATAATTGGCGCCATGGCCGAAAATGCGTCCTTGTTCTTCGCGTACGGCGAGTTGCAGAACCTCATTCGACACGTGTGGAACGTCCCCGTCGTGCAGACGCTCTCCCTTCCTCAACTGGCCCTAGCGGCCGCAGGTGCTGGCGCCATAACCAGCTTCTTCCTGTGAGCTTTGTGCTCTTCCTCCTTCTCCCCAACATTGAATGTTCGTTCGCGTCGTGCTTACACGATTGGGTGCGAACAGGACACCGATAGAGCTCGTTAAGTGCAAGATGCAGGTGCAGATGCTAATCACCGCACCACCCTCCTCGTCCGCGGCGGCGGCGGGAACAGCAGCAGTGGCGGGGGTCCCTCCCGCCGCCGCCGCCACGTCTCTGCGGCAGGCTCTCCCAGGACCGCTCGCCATCCTACGCGACGCGATCCGCACGGACGGCGTGCGCGGTCTCTGGCTAGGCCAGATGGGTACGCTCATCCGCGAGACGGGCGGGTCAGCCGCCTGGTTCAGCACCAAGGAGTTCGTCTGCAAGCTCCTGCTGCGCCGCGACCACGACCGCGACGACGCGCGGCCGCTGCGGCCGTGGGAGAGCGCGCTAAGCGGCGCGTGCGCGGGAGCGGCGTATAACCTTGCCTTCTTCCCTGCCGACACGGTCAAGAGCACGATGCAGACCGAGGCGGAACTCCGGCCGGGAATGATGGCGGGCGCGGGAACGATTGCGGGCCAGAGATCGTTCGCGGACGTCGCGAGGGAGCTGTATCGCGCGCGGGGATTGAGGGGGCTCTACGCCGGGTGCGGGATTACGGTCGCGCGATCGGTGCCCAGCAGTGCGCTGATATTTTTGATATATGACGGTCTGAGGGCACGATTTGGGTAGAATCCTCTCCTCTCCCACCAACACTGCCCTTTTCAATTGTGCTTTGTCCCATTGCTTTCTTTGCCGCACACATATAGAATGTCCATCAACATCGTATTAGAATATACATGACAATGTAACAATGGTGTGTTATTACAGTAAAGCGTTAAATGCCAGGCCTAGTTCTAATCCCTCGGCTCACTGCGTTGCCTTTGTTGACGCGATATTCAGGTCTCTACGTCGTCCGAGTCAAAGCTGGCCAGGAAAGAAGTACGGATCTGTGCGAGAGAGTTTTATACTACTATCTTTGGTGAACGCCCTCCAACAGCTTTCATCGCTCGCTTATCACGTCTCAAGTGACTCGGGTTTTGAGGCAGGATATACGTCTGGGGCCCGAGGCCTCTCTCCCTTCCCCCAACCCTGACATTTTGGGTCACAGTTGAGGCATAAAGAGGGGTGTTTCGGTCGGGTTCTGCAGGCTGTTACAGTGAAAGGGCCAGCTGCGGCTGGGCCTCGTGCCAGCAATCTGTTTTTTCTGCCGCAAGATCCAACAGACGAGGGTTCATGGTCATTGTGGACGTTAAGCTATCAGCACAGACGTGACGATCACTACCAGTACATGGATTGTAGGTTGCCTATATCCCATCATGTATGGACATCAAGCGTGTGACCCAAGAACCTGTACGACGTTGGTCTTTGGTTGCGTCAGAGAACACCCGTCAGTTGATATAGTAGTGGTCATAGATTTGAAGGTTCACCACGCTGCCTGGCTTCTACGTAGAGGACTGATTCACAGACAGAGAAGAAGCGGGAAGAAACTGGTCAACTTTGATTGGGATGACGGAGACGACGAAGCACTCTAGCCGAAGCTATGAATCGTCAGGCAGACTGATTGACTAGCGCAAGCAGGAATGGTCCCGGACGCGAAACTAGAGTTCAATTTAAATGCTCAATAGTGCTAGGTTCCAGAGTCAGATAAGTTAGATGGGGTGGTGGGTGGTTGTGCCAAATTGGGCATCACGCGACCCTCGGGGCTCACTCTTGTCTTGTCCACCGTGTTAGTTAACCTGGGATACCTCTCAAATGTTATCACCCCTCCGCCACAGCCTACGTCTGTCCACCACACGAGCCATCTCTCGCCCGACCAACCTCACCGCGTCGCCTGCGCCGACTCCTCCGCGACGCGCGTATGGCTCTAAAAAGGCGCCGATCGCGACGACGTCCCTCAAGCCCGGTTCGCAGCAGGCGCTGACCGACCCCGCCGCGCGAGACGAGTTTGCGCGCGCGGACGCCAAGATGGTCGCCTGCGTGGAGTGGCTCCGGCGTGAGGTCGCGCAGCTCGAGGCGCGCGCCAGCGGCCGCGTCACGCCGCAGCTGCTCGCGCCCGTGCGCGTCTCGGTGGCGCGTTCTGCGTCTGCGTCTGCTTCTGCTTCTGCTGCTGGGGGGACGAAGAAGGTACGGTTGGAGGAGTTGGCCACCGTTGGGGTGCGCGACGGGTCCTCCTTGATCGTGACCGTTTTCGATCCGCAGGTGAGCGAGCCGTGTTGTGTCGTGCGGTGCAGTGACCGCTGCCCCTCGATGATGGGATATCCACTGATTGGGCGGATGCTCGCTTTTCAGTAGAATTTGAAGCATGTTCAAGACGCCCTATACGATGCCAAAATACAGGGTGTCGTCCCCCAACGGGTCGACGAGCGCACTTTGAGGATACCAATACCAAAGTGCGTGCTCCTTTTAGGAATCTCTCTGCTTTCTCCGTTTCCTCATGTCCATGCGATCAGGTCGACGATAGAGGCGCGTCTGGCGGCGTATTCGACTGCATCAAAGCAAGCCGAGGACGCGCGTGTTCAAATTCGCCGTCAACATCAGGCTAGCATGAAAAAGGGAAAATATTCGCGTCATTCTATTGAGCACGATGAAGTGAGTGCATTTCCTGAGGTTTCTCATTGCATCGAGATGTAACGAGTATGGTTCTCAGTTCAAAAAGCTGCAAGATCGCCACATTGCCGAGGTGGATATGGTCATGGCTCGAATAAAAAAGAACACGGGCGCACGGTGACAGTTTCGATTCATTTGAATCTGGTGTCTCTCCATTAACTCGCAGTCGTCGCGACTGTCCACATACTATTGGCACGCCAGCATTCATATTATGATTACGGAAAATAACGATTCATAACCAAGTATGTGAACGTGTTGTCACAACGTATATCCGACTCAAGAAGCTATGGTGTTCACAATATATATCATACACCCCCGGGTCATCTTCGAGAGTATAACGTCACCCTGCCCTGCCTGCGACGCCGTCGGCGATGTGTACATCATGGGCGTATTTTCCCAATAGCACGTCTATGATGCGGCCACCGCCCGTCTTCTTTACCTCGCTGGCTAGCGAAGACAGCGATGCCGGAGGTACGGACTGGCGCACTGCATCTGCAATCGCGTTGGCAAAATCGAGTGGGTGCACACCCAATGCATCCGCCAGTTCCTCGATATGCCGTTCCACGTCGAGATGGGGCGCCCCCGGGCGTCGATCGTAGCTACCTCGCACGTCCCAACCGAATTGCCTCGAGGCGAATCTCCATATCGGATTCGTGTGGAGGGAGAAGGAGGTCGAGGAGAAGGGGGATGCGCTCGTGGACCTGAACGCCTCCACGGCGACGAAGGCCGTTCGGTAGATGTACCACGCCAGGCACACCAGGAGAACGCAGATGAGGACGTGGATAAAAGTGACAAGCCGGACTTGCTCCAGCGGTTTCTTGACGTCGGTACGGACACCCCGCTCTTCCTTCGGTATGGGAGGCGCAAGGTCGTCCTTTCTCGTGGCGCCAGGGTCGGGCGAAGTGGGGGACGAGATACGCTCTGGAGAAGCGCTTTGTTTGGCTCGAGAGCTGCTGCGAGTCGACACCATGATCTGATGTTACGGTAATTGGGGCGGTTGAGTCAAATAAGCTTGTTTCTGGGATTGGAATGAGCCTGCGAGGGAGCGCGGGTATTTATCAGTGAAGGGGGACCCCACCAGCTGGAGTACACGCCGCACTGAAACGTGGAGCAAACGAGGAGAGTGTGCACAATGTATGACATCATCGCATTTCTTCAGCTCAAGCACTCTATTTACACAATTATCGTGACTACAAGGACATCTCAGGTGAGAACGTTTGACATAAATCAGTCGTCGAGGCGGCGCCCGCAGAGTCTGTCCGGGATACGAGAGAATTGAGATGACCTCCACCCAAATGGGCGACGGCCGACCCAAGGGGTAGCCCGAGCGGCGAGGGGTGCAGATAAGGTCTTCCTGCTTTCCACACTTGCCCTGAAACCGCACACACAAGGACGGGAGTACCCAAATCCTTGTCCCAGGAGAATCGTTCGGAGAAACCAGCGAAACACAGAGATAGTGGCAACAACACAAGGCTGATAATAGATTGTTCAAATATGCACGGATAACTGAAGAAAGCGGCCTACCAGGACTAGGAAAGGGGACGAGTGCTGGAAAATGAGCCATAATAGTCTAACGATCGTGGACATAACTAGGCGCAGAAGGGAAATTTGCTTCACTGTATAACGGTCAGCCGTACACTGACTGCCAATATAAAAGGAGGGGGGTTCAATCGTCCTCACAGTAAATGACAGTAGCGCTGGCCAAGGATAAGAGACTTGAATAGAATGAATAAGAGCCCATGCCAATTGTCTGGCTGACCTTGACGGCTGTCGCGTTGATATCAACGAGAGCGCTCAATACGGTCTCATTCATTCGCTGTAAAGTCTCAGCAAGACCGTCCGTTACTCGGACGGCATTCGCTTGGGCAATATTCATCAACTCCACTTCATGGGTACTGGAGTCCAATGCACTGGACAGATGGTTGACCCTCATTGCAAGCTGCGCAACCAACTGGGTCGACTACGCGTGATCAAGGCGAACGAAAAGGACGTAAAATTTGACTTGCATTCATAGCAGAGGAGAGACCCCCTTCTATAAAAGAAGCTTGCTGTAACATTTTGTCCTTTCATAGATGGTCAGAGGAGAGCCAATGCCCACGACACATGCGTACTGAGGTATCAAGAGTATCGCTAAGCCGATCATCAAGGAGTTGAAGTCCCGAGTTTAATCTCGCAGAAAACGACCGCTCGAATTCGGTCGATAACGACAAGAGCGTTCGTGAACGCTGTTGGCGTAACGTTCAGCGCAATCAAATACGCTAACCGAGTACATACCTCTGACAACGCCAGCGAGTGCTCCCTGCTTTCCTGGACTTGTACATCGAAAGCTTCCGTCTGAGTACGCATTATCTATGAACGTGTTTCAATTTACTCATTGAGGTACTACTAGGATGACACCGCCGGGCAAATGACCTGTTGCAATTCATGAAGAACTCGGGCTGAGATATCGATATAGATCTTGTCGACAAGTCCTGAGGACACCTGGAGGCTGTCAATGGAGCTTTTGAGGTCCTGTGAGAGTTAGAAATGCTAGGCGAGCACCCGCTATAGAAGGCTGTCAGTCTCACTGAAAGTAATGATTCCCAAAGTGTGCGTGCTTCATCTTCTTTCTCCGCGCGTTGCATAAGATGACGGAGATACGCAATCTTCTCAATAGTAGCATTCCTGTAAATCTCGAGTGCGAGGTCTCATAATCGTAAATCAGAATGCGTAGCGGGACTATTAGTGCCAAGTACCCTTTTCGTTACTCCGCTGGTAAGCGAAGCACAGTTGAGCTAACGATGACCTAGTCAACATAGAAGAGTATTGAGCGGGATATTTGCGTACGAATTTCACGCAAATACCCAGAATAACTTGCCCAAGACTGAGTACTCCTGGAAAGTGCTCTATAGTGGCTTTAAAAATAAATCGAAGGTCTCAAGGGATACACTCGCTCTACACAAATCCCATGAGGCGTACGACCATCTAACCCCCCCTCTTCCAAAAATACCTCGCATTCAAGGGGAATTGAATGAAATTCGGCTGTTTGTAGCTCACAGAGAGTCATGGAGATTGCGGCTGCGGGCGGTATCTATGATGAATGGCATATATGCGTGCACAACGCCTACCTTTTACCCTCTGGTCAGCATCCATGTCTATTTCTGCGCATTTGATACGTATACGCCCAGCAGCACGGCGAAAACAGTCTGGCTTTCTCATGTAGGGGCCTGTAATCTCGCGAACTTCCAGAGCGCACCCTAACCAGGGCGAAGGAAGGGCTCACTAGTCACAGAATCAATGGCATCATCATTGAGCCCAATATCTGGACCAGAGACTCAGGCTAAACGGACAGCCAGTTCTCTGAGAAGAGAGGTGCAGACCATGGATAGCAATGTCTTGGGGCACGGGATGTTCTAGATCAGGGAATAACTTTGAGGAGTCGTGTCTACGCCAGGAGAAGGCGATAGTATGAACACTGATGACTGGCAGTATAATGAACACCGTAGTGAGCCGCAGCCGCATCATGGCAAAGTGAGCGAGAGCGAATTTTGGGTCGACTGACGGACACTATCAGATATGGCACGTGCATGTGTAGTAGAATCCTGACGACTGCCTTTCGCCTTACGCCTCACCTAACTGGTGGACGATAGGGGCATTATCTTCACAAGGACGTCTTCCCCCTCATCCATGGATCTAATCCCTCCGCATTCTGACCGGTTTTCCTTCTTAGGGAGAGCTGGACATAACCTCTTTCTCTACTTCGGATGCTATCGATGCCCCAAAGGTTTTCTTGTTGTCAGAGAACTCGCTTGTTGAGAGCAGTACTACCGCTGTCATTAAGGGACGGACTACCACCATCCTGGCACTTATCCTAAAACATTCTCTTTGGTTTGTGCTACGCTACATCAGGCTCATGATCCGGAAATGCAGGGGGGCGGAACTACACAAATGCTTGACCAATTTGCGGCGTAACACTAGATTTTTTCCGCGACGTCGATGGTCCGTCGAAGCACCTTTCTAGCGCCCTAGTGGCACGATCCAATGCTCATTCATGGTTCTCGTTGCATCGAGAACTGAATCGCCGGCAGTCTGGTTCCCCCGAGAAGCCACCCTTTCCTCGTCGTTGTCTTCCATGCCGGAAACCGACTGCGTCGTCCGACCGCGGAAACCTACTTCGCCCAAGCGTGTAGCTTGAACGCCTAACTTTGCTGATGGGTAGCGTCCTTCACTTCACTTCATTCAGGTGCACTCTGGCCAAATACGGAGCATGGATGGTGTGAAACGTTGCACATGCTGGTGCAGCCACCTAATTCAAGAGTTCATGCGACAGGTTGGCAGGTTGGCATCTTAATCGCCTAACCTCAAGCTGATCACCCACGAAGACGCACGCCAAACGGATGACGGCAACCCGTCCCGATGTTCTGTGGAAATTTGAACGAAGTTGGCGAAGTCAGCTTCTCGAAGCCAGCCTTCGGTCGGCTTAAATTCGGGACAGACTTTGAAGTCCTAAGAGGGAGTCCCGATGATGGGCTCGTCAGCTATGAAGTATGGCATTACTACATCAATTAGTTAGTCGTACTCCGAGACACGAATTAGCCTGCTGTTGAACTTGTGTTTGTACCAAGTCTACCGTGAATATAAGTGACAAGACGTGCGTCACACATGAAGGAAACAGACGAGCTATGCTTACAATAATTAAGATGCGAACCCAAGCATAAATTATCGCGGTATCCGACATACATAGGTCATGATCATATAGGTCATTCATCCAAGATCCGGCATTAGGTGTAAAAGCAGAATGTAGAAGGGGGTAAGGTCATGCTCATCGACGCTCCTCCGCACGGTGCTTGCGGTGGCTCGAAATTCCTGCAAGAGCACGAGCCTCCCACTGTTCTGGTCCTTCGCCATCGATCCAGTTACTTGTTATTGCGTCCCGCTCAAAGTCGCCGTCTTTGTAACCGTAGCGCCTTTGAAGCAACCTCAAAAGTGGATTGCGGAGCGCGGGGTCCATCCGAACATTCTCTCCTGGGTGGTAACTTCCCACGCCGTGCCGTGAAAGGCTCTCCTCGAAAAGGGCTTCCTCAAACGTACAGCCGCAATTGAGGTAGCCAGGAGGTGCCATCCGGGGAGGATGAGCACGGCGTTCGCGGCGCGAGTCGTGCCACGCACACAAAGCGTTACCTGCGCGGTTAAGCGAGCAGAAAAGCTTGATCCGTGCATCAGTCCGCGCCTTCCACGATGCAGCAAACGAAGGGGAAGTGGCAAGCTGCGGCGCGGGGGTTGGCAAGCCACTTATCGATGAAGCTGGGTACAAAGAACTTGATACGGGATTAGCAAGCTCGTTTTCGAGCTCACGGATCCGTAATCGAGCGGACTCATTGATGAGTTCCAGTTCCCGAACCTTGTTGCGCAAATATCGAAGCTCATCGTCAGTAGAGCGATGTGGTCGATTACCCGCGGGCACCGCGGTAGTGGGAGTGATGGACATCGGGCCGCGACCAGAAGGGAAGTGTGTCAACTGGGGGATAATCAAAGGCGGCGCAGGAGTGGTAGCCCCACGTGTCTGAGGATAGGTACCGAAAGATTCGGAGTACCCTGTCGTTGGAAAAACAGGGGGGGAGTGAGTGCCCGATGCATTAGGATTAGCAATGTTAGAGTGATTATATTCTGGATATTGCAAGTATGATGTTGACGGACTGTTAGATGTAAGTGACCCAGACCCAGATGGGGACAAGATATTCTGAAAGGACAGGGGATTGGAATGATCGTCGAAGCTCGCAGCTTGCATAGTTGATTGCCCTGTGACATCTGCATTGGTCTGAGACCAGACCATGCCCGATGGCACATTGTAGGAATGTTGTTTATGATGAGAACCGTCACTCGTAGGTGAAGGGGAGTTAGAACCCTCGGAGTTGGAAGAGAGATGAATATCTCCCATGGCTCCTCGAAGACTCGAGGAGGTCATGCTGGAGCCCGAGGACCTCGGTCTACTTTCTTCATCGAACGTTGGTCGCCGCACAGGAAGCTGTTCAAGCGGAGATATTATTACCCCCCGTGAGTGTCTTCCAGGGGAAGGTCGTACCTGGGCACCTGATGATGTTGCGAAACTATACGCCTGCTGCATTTCAGCTTCTACAATGGAACATGAGGACCCGTCGTTGACAGAAGAGATATAATACTCGCCATTTTCTGTCTTTACCCACTGCTGAGAGTAGCTATGGCCCGGCATTTTGGGTACGTGGCCACCGTGCTTGTTGCGCAGTCTTGCTTCGTGTGGTAAGGTGGAATACGGGTGTTTGGATCGCCTGACTTGCGAGCCCGCAGATGAGTGGCGGCGAATAGGAGGGGGAGCCGCTGCGATAGACGCGGGTTTGGAGAAGGGAGTGGAGGATGAGGGTACGTAAATGGCTTTCGAGGATGCCTGTTCCAACTTTGCCTCCTCGTGAGCACTGTCGGAAGAGGAGGGCCGCCCAGGCCAGTTAAAAGAGTCTGAAGTTGGCTCTTGCATCTGCAAAGCAGTGCAACAATTTCAGGGAAAATGGGGCGAGGGGCACAATCCGAAGTTGGTGTCTACCACTTGGATGATGGTGACCCGAGACAATTGATCAAAAGGTCGCGAGGGACTCAGATTCTACATTCTATCCGCCGACCACCGACATGTTTAAAAGGAGTCGCAACAGACCCGTAGTAGAGATCCATCCATCACCATCTCGGGCGTGCGGTAATTAGGCGAGCCCGCGGCGAGGGGCAGGACGTTTGAAATGATCTACGTCTCCACAGCTAGTTAGTGTCTTGATGAGATAATAGCCCTGACCCGAGAAAGCCTGGCCAATGGCGCGCCGCTTTGTCCGAGCTTATCCTGAGATATGACACTCCGACCTGGACTAACACAATAAGGAAATGTTTTGTTGATGTGGTCGTCGTTCGTTCATTGATGAGATAATTGTGCCATCACCGTTCGCAATATTCGACCCAAATCGCCGGTCTCTGTCAACCTGGCGTGGCTGTGGCCACAGATCAAAACCCAAGCCGCTCAGCAATCTACGAGTATGAGTAGGTCAGGGGCGTCCAGCTAAGCGCTTGAACCTGAACCTGGGGAGCCGGCAGTGACTAGAACCGGTTCATAGCACGCTCGCCCGTGTTCTAACCGAACTGAAAGTCAGTGCTTACGGACTCGGTTTCGATCTTCTCGATCATTTCCGAATATATCCCTTGGTGTGGCTTCCTGCCTTGCCTTTCTTTTTGATCCAACCCAACATCTGATCATGTATCCCCTTATACGTTTTTGGGTAAAACAGTGCCGTTCTGAGCACTACTTCTGCGTATGTGTTTTACTTTGGAAATCTCGCCTACGAGCGGCGCTGTCGACATGGGTCGGCTATCATGCAGACGCGGGAGGGTCACTGGAAAATCAGAAGAGGTGTGGATGATGTAGTCGGTAGTACCCTGATACTGTCATATTCTTTAACTTTGAGCCGAGATGATAGCTCCCTGTGATATGAATAACCACGTGTCGCCATGAGTAGCTGGGAGATTTATTATTCTGGTCTCGGCCATTTTTGGAGACATTGAGGTCCATGTACCGACATGATCGTGAATACAGCCGTGGGCAAAAGCACGTCCTCGGAAGTCGGAAGCCGCATGGGTGTTCAGTGTGTTGGTTGGCCTCGAAAGGCAGGTGACTAGATAACAGATAACATCACTAGCTCATTTTTTCTCGTGCGAGAAGGGTTCACTATCCCAGAAATCGCAACCCTTAGGTAGCTTTATAATTGATGCTAGTTCAGGTAAATGTACTAGTAGATCTCGTAGAGTCACCTGCATTTCAACTGGAATCAAGCACCGGTGGGTACGAGAACGAGTAGTGATAACCCACCGAGTGGTTTAGAGCTGGGTTGGAGCCGACTCAGTCGGTTCAGATTCGTATCTCGATCTGGAGCGGATGATATCTTTCCACAGTTTTGCCTTTGGGAGCTGCTGGCTGCAAGTGAGACATTTAGCTGGCAGTCGGGCTGCTCATAAGGGGGAGCACACCTACACAACATCTTCGGAGACATTGACTTCACCAGTTGAAGGATCCATCTTGACTACCCGGGTGATCTCAACGGCAGGCTCCCCCTGACATCTTTCGGAACCACAATGAGCCTAGGCATGACCGATCCGTTCTCCACCTACAACATGAAGAGGCGAGGGACAGGAAAGCAGTGGAATTGTTGAAATCCGTATCCCCTTGGTTGGATCTCACAGAGGAACTGCAGAATCTCAGCAATACGACACCCATTTCGCACTTCTGCAGGAGCAGACATAACTAACGACGAGCTCGCCCGTCAGTTGCGCCTTGTTCGTGGGTTGACGAAGGTTACAAACTAACTCTGCCCTACTACCCACGAGAAGCACCCCATATCACGTGACTTGGTTTCCCTTTTAAACCTTTTTTTTTTCTTTCCGCCTTTTATTTTTCCTTCTTTAGCCGCTGTCACGATAGACAACGGCTTGCTCTCTATCCATCAACTTTACCTCCCTACCTCATTTACCGATGAGTTTCAAGGTCGCTGGTATGGATATTTTTCTCTACCTTGACAACAGTGAATATTGATGTTGATGGGTCCCTTGAAGACTTATCACTCGCGGCTTTTGGTCGCAAGGAAATTGAGATCGCAGAGGTTTGTTTGGTCTTTATACGCCATAGTTTGTTCCTGTGTCCCTAAGGTCCATTTGATAGAATGAGATGCCCGGCCTCATGTATATGCGAGCGAAAGTTAGTCTCATACAACGCATAGGTGGCTACCTTTTGACCCGCCTTCATAGCATGGACCGTCGCAACCCCTCAAGGGAGCCCGGATCGCTGGCTGCCTCCATATGTAAGTCAAGTCAAATCTGGTATATGACGTAATGGGAGATTTGGTAAACCCGTGACCTTAGGACTATTCAGACTGCCGTCCTTATCGAGACTCTCGTTGCTCTCGGAGCGGAGGTCACCTGGTCATCCTGTGTATGCTTTGTTTTAACATGGACAGAAAAGAAGCTTCACTTATACTTGTTCAGAACATCTTCTCTACTCAAGACCATGCTGCGGCCGCGTATGTAGATCATTATCAAAGGAATTGGCTCATGTTCATTCCTCGGAAACAGCATCGCTGCTACTGGCGTTCCCGTCTTTGCATGGAAAGGGGAGACTGAGGAGGAGTACTTGTGGTGCATTGAGCAGACGCTAACTGCATTTTCGGGAAATCAGCCTTTGAACATGATTCTGGATGATGGAGGAGACCTCACGTCACTTGTTCACGAGAAATATCCTCAATTCCTGACAGGTGAGCTAACTCTTCGTAGTCATCGATCCATCTGCCCCCACCTAATGAGTCAGGGATTCGTGGCTTGTCTGAGGAGACTACGACGGGTGTCCATCACCTATATAAAGCACACCGCGAGGGTAGATTGAAAGTTCCGGCTATCAATGTCAATGACTCTGTCACCAAGTCTAAGTTCGACAACTACTACGGCTGTCGTGAATCGCTCGTCGATGGTATCAAGCGTGCAACTGACGTCATGCTCGCTGGTAAAGTTGCTGTTGTTGCTGGCTTTGGTGATGTTGGTAAGGGTGTACGTCCTTTTTCTTTTTCTTCAAATCCACCGCTGTCGATTCTGACGTATTTCTTTCTGATGTGTAGTGCGCGGAGTCTTTGCGCTCTTATGGTGCACGTGTTTTAATCACGGAGATCGACCCCATAAACGCGCTTCAGGCAGCGATGGCTGGCTACGAAGTTACGACTATGGAAAATGCAGCACCTCGCGCGAACGTTTTCGTGACTACCACCGGAAACAGGGACATCATTACTGCAAAGCACTTCGAAGCAATGCCAGAAGATGCTATTGTCAGCAAGTACGTTTTGGTATGATCGAAACATGCCATCCTTGACACCTCTCATAGCATTGGCCATTTCGATGTTGAGATAGACGTGGCCTGGCTTAAAGCAAATGCCAAGCAGGCTGTCAATGTTAAGCCTCAGGTTGACCGCTACACGATGGCCTCTGGTCGACACATCATTCTCCTTGCTGAAGGTCGTCTCGTCAACCTTGGGTGCGTATATCGGCAGAATTGACCGTCTGCATTGCTTAATGGGGACGTAGCTGTGCTACTGGCCATCCTTCGTTTGTCATGTCGTGCTCCTTCGCCAATCAAGTTTTGGCCCAAATTGCCCTTTGGACGACGCCTGAGAAGTTCCCGCTTGGTGTGCACATGCTCCCTAAAGAGCTTGACGAGGAAGTCGCCCGCGCACACCTTGCCAGCCTGAATGTCAAGCTCACGACACTGACCCCCACCCAGTCATCGTACCTTGACATCCCTGTGAATGGGCCGTACAAGGCGAACCATTATCGCTACTAGTCTAATTGCCGGGCTTAAGACCGCAATAGGCGCGGTCTTTTTGGACGGCCTCAACGCCGCCATACTTATTACGTTCTGTCAGGCGTGGTAGAACGTGGGCGAGTCTCAACACTCTCGTCCTTGGCGTTGTGAGTGAAGCCACACCGTAAACGATGAGGGGGCAATCAGCTGATTGGTGGGTGTGCTATTGTTGGTGTTGTTGACCTGTTGGGGCCTCAACGAGCCCCTTTGTCATTGCATCGTGCATTATGTAGCGGGCCTTGCAATAAAAACCATAAACCATCTTGGATACAGAGTGTGCGTGTGTCGACCTGCTACAGTTTGTGGTCGCAACTGTTCGTTCTTTGCTCGTCGATGTGGTTCGGACCATTCCAGGACGTCGGTCGACTGTTACGCGCGCTTCTGCTTCTGAAGGCCCCTCTGATCGCGATAACACATAACATACTTCCATGGAAACAAACAGTGCAGAACCTATACTGCATTCTCCGTTCGGAGAATCCCTTGCCTTTGTCTTTGTCTTCCATCCCTTTTGAGGTCCTTAGGTCCTTGATGAATGTAGTAAGCGGGTCTTAGCACTCGATCCCGTTGATCCCGAATTGGCGCTGTATCCGAGGGCGAAAACACCTTGGATCGTGCGGAAGCTTGTCGGAGTGCGTATGATAATGCCGCCGATAACCGATGGCCGACGAATACTCCTTTTCTGATCGGTGTTCTCTCGCATTTTGGAACCCAACAGTCCCATGTCCCCAAACTTGGCTTACCTTTTTCTCACCGTAATCGCGATACACGAACCCGAAGTCAGTCACCAGGGTTGCGATGTTTATCTCTTACGAATCATCTTGTGCGACCAGGACACGCGTACCTCGGTAAATGCTTGACAACAGGCGGAATCGAGGGGGGGGAGGGGGGAGCAGAGTGGCACAAGTTTGTTCCCACCAGAGTGCGCGTGCGCGTCTTCGTGATCAACTAACGGGGTATGTGGCTCTGCAGGTAAGGTTGCTGTGATTTCGAATCCCCGACTGATTCGGCGTTCCATGTTCAGGCCCGAGACGTGACGTGCGGTACTTTTGGCACCCGTTACCGAACGGGAACGATAAGGGGGGAAAGGGAAGGCTGTGCAGCGGCAACCCATCATGGCGACACAGAGTGGGCTCAATTGTCGGAGATCTGTGTCGATTCCATTGTTGTGGAGATGCACGCTCTGGTCTGGACTGGCGGCGAATGACTGGTAACCATGCTGTGAATGATCACACCATCATATAATTCAAGTTCTTCTTATCATTCTGACGTACAAACACACGATTGGATTGCCAAGATGAAGTCGTCGATGGGATTCTTCGTACCGCGACTGGGTGGCAATTTTTTGATTTGTTCTCATCTCGAGCCGATCGAAGGGGGGGAAAGGAGGCGGCACCGGTGAACCGGTGAAACTTTAGGGATAGCTCCCTTTTCTCAACAAAGAAAAAAAAATATCTGGTGACCATGGGGAAGAGCACCTGTCTAGGTTCTCGCCTTGGCTATTATTACTATTTTCGAGGGACTATGCAACTATTGACCAATCACGCACCGTTCCCTGAAGCCCGAGGGTGAATTTTGTCAAGTACCATTTTTGTCAAGGGAATGACATGATCATCTGTCCACTCTCAGCCGAGCACGAGTACAAGATCACCGGCGTTGCTCCTGAAATTTCCCCCTCCACTTGTCAACTGTCAACTTTCACGGCGGTCATTACCCCCGCCGCCCCCCTCAATGTTTGGGGTGAGAACGACCGGTCATATGTATCGGGCTCGGACGTGGAACTTTCATTCTGTGGCAGATACGTCTACTACATGCTCACGTATGCCGTGTGACCCCATGCAGACGCCACCGCCCTCTCCGTGGCATCTGCCAGTACCCGTGAGTAGGCTCAGCCAACTCCCGCATAGTTTCGGAAGACGTGATACTTATCAATTTCTTTGCAGTTGTCCGGAATTTGAGGCGCCTGTCAAGATCGGGAGCGCCATTCCTTGCGTGAGATTGAGTCTCACGCTCAGGCAGTTAATTGTTATTGGGGGGTGTCAAATTGTCGGAGAAATGGGTGGGCTGGTAACTGCCACCTCACGAAGCGCACACGAAGCGCACTAGTTCGTAGCACAATGATGATTGATAGGATGATCACAGTCGGATAGGGGCACCAATACGCTCTACTTGCCGAGTCCAGAGCGTGCATGTCACGGAGGCTATAGTATGATTCGACGAGCAAGGTTCGTCGCTTCGTTTTGGTCTCTCGCTCGCCGGCTTGACAGAGCTCAAGGGCATCACGGGAGAACATCGGTCCTTGAGATGCAATAGGGAAGAATGTGGCGTAAATTGCAGTCCTTCGAGAGCAGTTCTATCGCGTGGATAGTCCAGCTACTGGATGAACTGGATGGGTGACAGGATTTCGCATTTATTAGAGTTCCAAAGAAGCGGTTCAACTCTGCACCACGGCGTCTAAAGACGCGAGAATCCCACACTACGGATAGGGACACGGTAGTACGTGAACTGGAGGCATAGCACCAGATAACTGACATTAAGACTGGACCACTTGAATGAATTTCAAGTCGAGACCTACATCAAAACTTCACGTTATGGATCGGGTTATTCTCTGAGACATGTTTGTTGTCTTCGATAATACCATCTCCTAGTCTCTTCCTGGTATGGAAACGCGTCGTGCCTGTGGTGAGCGAGACGGCAAGTTGGCTTTGGTTGACTTTGTGAAACGTGATTGCCACTAGTATATACACGACACGCACATCAGTATCGCCACGCCACACCGTGACACCGCCAGGTTCGGGTTCGGGTTCGGGTTCGGGTACATGGGTGGGAACGCCGAACGCTTGTTTGTGGGTCCTTGGAGGGGGCACGGTATGTCCATGGATGGCTATGCTCGCATGCGCCATCATTACGATACAGTACTTTCCGACATTGAAGGTGTGCAATGCCAAGCAACGACTTACAGCAAGGTACGGTATCAATGATCGTACGTAGGGATCATGCTGAGGCCGAGTGTGGGGGAAAGAGTGAGGCACGGGAAGAGCCGAGATCCTGACTCGTTGGCGCAGCCGCGCTGTATTGCCAGCCTGACCCTGAGAGTGAGTGGAGCAGTAGCAGCAGATGACGGCGAGCGAGTAGAGTGGGTGAGCGAGCGACAAGCATCCGCACCGCACCCCTTTTCTTCTTCATTCTCCTTCGACGACGACGACGACGACGACGACGACTCTATTCGAGGCGAGGCGCAAACTAGATTTGATCGGCTCCCACACCTTCAATCCATCTCCCTCCGTCACCGCAGCACGCACGCACACACGCACGGTGCGGGCTCTACAGCTCCTTCATCCATCAAAAGATCTATGGTCTCTCCCACTCCCGCAACCGCTCAGCCTCCTGTCCTTTCTTACGCCGAAAGTGCAAAGAAAGCACAGAGCGTCAAACTCGCCACCCAGCACACGCAGAAACCCCTCTCCAATCCACATCGTCAGCCTCCCGCTCCTGCCCCCGTCCCGGAGCCCAAAAAACCCGAAAAATCCTGCCCCACCGTCGAGGTCACCCAGATATCTCTTGCCGATCTCTCTCTTCATGACGCATCTGCCCCTGATGCCCCCGGCGCTAACACCTCGGCTGGTGAGTCACCGGCACATATCTCGAGCACGAGAGAGGTAGATGCCCATGGTCCTCCTTCTGCTGCTGTCGTAGCACCCTCTCAGCCCCCCCTGCAAAGTCAGCCCCCGTGCCAAATGTATGGAATCAGAGGATTCAGCAAAGGGCTCAGGCGCGCTCGCAACCTCGCCCTCCTCAGTCTCATCCACAAACCGTACCATCCCAAGTGCCGCATGGGCCATCTCCTCCTCAGGACCCTGCTGCCCTGTCATCGGCTTCACGGCAATCGGATGTTATGGTCCCGCTAGCGCGCACTCCACCCAGAATCCTCCGTTGTCATCCAGCCTCAATGGCGCGTCATCCTCAACATCATCCGGCCCCAGTACGAGGACAACCCCTTCATCGCGGAAGGAACCCACTCTATCTCCAAATGCCCCTCCTTTAGCCACCGAAGCCGACAGCTGGCCAGAGGTAGGGAAGAACTATGTACCTACTGGTAAATCCCAGCGCATTGGCAACGGGCACGTAGCAGCGGCTGAAGAGAGGGATGCGGAAGAGAAGGATGTTGAGGCTCCCTCATCAAGCCATCCGGGCACACCGAGAAAGAGTGCGTTCTTGTCTTTCGCGTTCACCTCTCTCCAGGTTTATTTTCCTTCTCTTCGGGCGCGGGTTTTCTCAGTTTTATGCTCATTTCCGATGCTTGGTGCTTACAATATTCAACCTCTCTCTTGTTCTGTCGGTCATATTCATAGGTGAGAAGACCAAATGGATTGCGATACCGCCAGAGGAACTTCAAGCTGCTGCTGATGCCATTAATCCTCCGAGACCGTACTCTCAATCCCGAAATCATTCACAATACAGCGCCCGGAATAGCCAAACACGAAGTACAGCGGCCTCCACTACAGGATCTACACACGGCTCTCAAGCACCCAGCAAGGTTACCTCGGGTCAGACGTCTGCTTCTCACTCCCGAGCCCATAGTCCCAACAGTATGGCTTCCAGTCCGCACCATCCGGCTCGTGGTCGGCAGCTCCCCGGTGATCTCAAGGGTGCTCAGGCTCCCGAACAACAAGAACGATCTATTCAAGGAAATTCACCTCAATCGCACGCCGATATGACACTCGCCGCCCCTGTCCCTTATGTCCAAATCAGCAGAGACGTGTATGGCTATGGCAACATCCCTACTCAGACCGCAAATGCCCAATCCTTTATTCCACCGCCACCACCGCCCCCACAGCCTCACTACCCTCCCACATTACAAGTAAATCCAAGTCACACGCAGCAGTCATACGCATCGTCATCCGTTTCTCCTTATCCCCAACCATATCCACATCACACTACACCAGATAGATACGGTCCCGCACCAACACAACCTCTTCCTCCGGGCTGGGCGGCCCCGGAACATTATGTGTATCCGTATGGGTATCCACCATATGCACAAGCACACCAGATCATGTATTGGCCTGGCAACCTACCTCTGGACTTGAGACAAGACGGGCGTCCAATATATCCGTCATATCCACCGGTGCATTCACATCAACAAGTCGCGCCACCAGCCCACGTAATACAAGATGATGGCGACCTACCAAGGGAAGAAGAGTCTGCTACCCATCCTGCCTTACCTCCACCAACCCTGATCGCTCGCCCGCCGCCACCCCAAGAGTCGGATGCCGTTGCCGGATATCGCGTCGTGGGACCCGTATTAGACACTGACTCTCGTTGTGAGGAGGCAATGCGAGGGAGGCGTGATGTGGTTTTCGGAAGTATAGGAGCCTCTGGGGAAAGCAAAAGCCCAAGTCCGCCGCCACCACGCTCGGAGGTGCCGCTGCTGCTGGAGGATCAACCAGGGAGCGAGAGGCCAGAACGCGTGGTCACGACATTTTCTATCGGCATACCTCCTGGAGAAGGAGGCATATCACATGGACGTTCAAGAACGCGGTCACAACCGCGACTGTCACGCACGGAGAACACAACAGAGGCGAAGGACCCGGAGCCGTCCACGGCCACGCATGTTAAAGTTATTGATCTCACTGAGCCCGAAATAAAGTGGGAGTTCGGGACAGCGAATCAACTACAGGATGAGCCCACACAGCGTGATGAAAATAGGCCGGAGTTTTTAGAGTCTCAATCACGGTCACTTGCACCGGCACCACCGCCGAAGCCCACTTTCGATGTCAGCCTACTGTTCAGTGGCTCCTTGCAGGGCACTTCGCTACCCGTTCCAGCAGCCGAGCCACCATTAACGGAGTTGCAACACTCATATACGCATACACACCATCCTATTCCATATGTGCTTCCACAACAACAGATTCATGTCCCACCACTTCCCCCTCCGCAAGAGGAATTGCAGGTACAAACAGGTCCAGGTCCATACCCGGTCCATCAGCCCCCATCACAACCACTGTCGAGCTCTAGCACTGATGGTTTTGAGGTCAAGGACTATGGATATGGTTTTGGGCGCGCAAGTGGGACTAGTCACGCCGTGGCATCGACGCGCGAGGAGCGCGTTCCGCGAGAGCGTGAATGGGAACGGAATCGTGAGGTAGAGCGGGAGCCCTACGCTTGGCGGCCTCGTCGTGGTTCTTACAGCGACCGAGGGTATGGCGGACGCAGGGCAAGAGGCACGAATGGATTTGGGCGCGCAGTCAGTGGCCGCGGGTATGGCCGGGGAGGATACCGGCAGCATTTTCACCAACACCAAAATCAACAGCAGCAACAGCAACAGCATCAGCATCAGAAGCAGCAGCAGCAGCAGCAACACAACAACAACAACAACAGCAACAGCCGCCACCACAGCAAGCCGCACCTTTTACTTTGACACCACCAGCTCAGGCATTTCAACCTCTGCAACCATCCACGCCGCCGCCACGAGTCCCAACCGACGTTGTGGGTCAGTATCTTGGGGCGACGATCCAACAACCATACGTGCCACATGGGTATGAGGTCTATCAGGCACCCGTTCCGCTTTCGTATCCTGCTCCGAACGCGGGCGTGTCAGGCTCAGCCTCGGGACACCCATTACCAAGACCGCTATCTAATCTCGCGTTTCCACTGGATCCGACACGGTTCTATCTCCTCGGTCAACTGGAATATTACCTGAGTGCACAAAACTTGGTTTCAGACATCTTCCTAAGGAAAAGGGTAATGGGGGCTCCTCACCGTTCCCTTTGGCCAATGATTATCGGATTATGCTGACCAGACTGCCGCTTATGCCGGTGCTGACAGATGGACTCGCGCGGATGGATCCCGATTTCGCTATTGGCATCATTTAATCGAGTTCGTCATTTAACGCTGGACCCTCAGTTGGTACGCAATGTGTTGGCGCTGTCGCAAGTCGTCGAGATGCGCGATGATTGTGTGCGTATGGGCTCGGGCGAATGGGCACAATTTGTGCTTCCAGATGCACCGGTGAGCACAGTCGACGGTGCGGAGGCGGAGGGAAGAGGGGTTGAGACAGGGGAGGATCAAGATCGTGGTGATCAGGCGGAGGAGGATGCGGACGGGGATGCGGAAGAAGAGGAGGAAGAGGAAGAGATCGAGATCGTCATGGATCGGGAAGTCATCAGCCAACCTTGGATGGCCCCGACGACGCCAACGACGACATGATTATCAGTCCGTCTCCCTTTCTTTCCCCATTCATTCACTCAATTGGTATCTAGCTTATTTTTTTTCTCGGATGAGAGAACTAAAGGAAAAAGGAACAATTCAATTGACCAAGGTGCATCGATTTGTTGGCTATTTCGAGCTTCTTACTCTGGTCGTCTCTGTACATGATGTACGGTAAATAACTGTACAAGCAAGCATCATTATCCATAGCAGTATTCTTCTTGCTTCTGTTCTTCTAGCAATGCCGTTGTTCGCCCTTGCTTGCATCCACGCCACGCTGATCTATCACCCTCCCGCTGCCTACCTCGTACGCGTACGCGAGTCACTGTTACGTGTAAATAAAAATCTCGTCCGTCGTCTGTGGTTGTGTTTGATATAGTTCCCCTGCGAGATGGAGGGGAATTGAATAAGAGACAAATTTTTTGGGTTTGGTAGAGCATAATACAAGCACCGATCGACCGACCGACCGACCGTCGGCGACGGCGAGTGCTCACAGCGCCCACTTGGCCTTGCTTGGCCGAGTCTGCCGTGAGCTCTGCTGCTGCTGCGAATGTACTCCTCTTCCTCCGTCATATTGAGCCTTCCCCCCTAAACCCCCTTTCCCTTGGCCCCCTACCCCCTTGACCATGGCCTTGTACACTCGTTCCAACCAGAAATCCCCAAAACAGCAACGTAAACAGCAGAAACCGTCCTCCTCCCCCAGAGCACCCCACCCATCGACCTCGAGGATATCGATTCCCACTGGCCTCCAGCGGAGGACTTTCGACCGAGACACCCGCACAACGCGAGGAGAGGCTGGTGCTCGAACGCGAAGCAAAACGCATCAACGATGAGATCGACGCTCAGATAGAGATCGAGAAATCAGAACGTCGCAAGCGTCGGCCAGATATCAGAATCATCCTCCTCGGTAAGTGGTGGGGTATAATGTTGTGTGTTGTGTGTGATGACATGCACGCTGACAATATCTCTTCATATCGATTTTTTTTTCTTTTCATTAATGAACCCCACGCTGTCTTCCCCCTTCCTTCGTTCCTTACCTCTTTTTTTCTTTCATTTTTCTTTCTTCTTTCCTTATTCCTTCTATTTTTCCCGCATGCACACACACGTACAGGTCAAGCTGAGTCAGGCAAGTCAACAATCCTGCGCAACTTTCAACTCCAGTACGCGCCCACTGCATTCCACGCAGAGGCGGCCGCATGGCGCGCCGTCATCGATCTCAACCTCGTACGGTCCGTGAACTTCCTGCTCAACCTCCTTGAGGAAGGCAGCCCCGGCCCCGGCCCCGGCCCCAGCAGCAGTAGTGGCGTCGGCAGCAGCAATATCAACGTCAACAATTGCGGCGGCAGCAGCTCAGCTGACATGAGGCCACTATCCCCATCGAGCACCAAGCTCATGCCACTGCAGCGGCTGACGGACGACCTGCGCCGTCTGCGCATGAGCCTCTCCCCACTACGGAGCATCGAGGAGTCCCTCACGCGCTTCATTTCGCCGGATTACCCCCGGCAGATCGGCGTGGGCGCCCGTGCCCGCGGAGGTAGCGGTAGCGGCGATAGTGATGGTGACGGCAGTGGCAGTAGCAGCAGCGGCAACACCAGCCCGGCCGCCCTGCTGACGGAGCGCGCCTTTGAGGTGAGTGTGCGCTCGGGCTCGCGCTGGAAGACGCTCTTCAAGGGGAGTGGTAAAGACGGGAGTGGTGGTGTCGCGTCCAAGGCGAGCACGCAAGGAATGGAGGAGCTGAAGAATGCGCGGCGCGTAATTGAGGCGTGTCGTGAGGATATGGTCGCGCTTTGGAACCACCCGGCGGTGCGCGCCAGCCTCGCAGAACAAAAGGTTTCGCTCGAGTTTCAATCTGGATTGTGCGTGGCAACGTGATCTCCCAACTTCCCCTCCCCTTGCCCCTTATAGACCTGTCCGTCCGCTGACCCTCTTTCTCTTTCACCTCTTTTCTTTTGTCGCCTTTTTTTTTTTTTGATTGCAAATTCACGTATCTTGGCGGGGTTTCGTTTCGCTACTTCATTCTCCTATGGGACAGCTTCCTTGATGCAGTGGATCGAATTGCGGCGCCAGGATATCAACCATCCCCGGGTAAGATATGAGTTCCTTTTAGAATACTCCGCCTGATCACTGCGGCGTCCATGTACACATGACTGCTGACTTTATGTGCTTCTAGCCGATATTCTCAAGGCACGAATACAGACCGTAGGTGTCGAGGAATATCCGCTACGAATGGAGATAGGCCTGGCTGGTGCGTACCATAATTTCGTGTTCGCCACGTGTGCACATTTTTTGAGAACAGATGGCTCTACGGCGAAGGAAAGCGGACAATTGTGGAGCATCATCGATGTCGGCGGTAGTCGAGGCTTGCGTGGTGCGCGGTCTGGACATGGGTGAGATACGTGTGCTCACTCACTGCATGATCTATGACAGCGGCGTGGCTTCCTTACTTTGACGACGGTGAGCACAAAAGGGTTTTCGCAAGGGCACTCAACGACCACGATATGCTGACGCGTGGTGCTTTTTCGAAAAAAAAAAAAAGTGAACGTGCTGTTGTTCATTGCACCTGTTTCGGCGTTCGATCAGACGTTGACCGAGGACCGCAGCGTGAATCGGCTAGTATGTGTTCTGTCACTGCGAATGTGCACCGTCCGTGACTTGGTTATGGGACCCACAGTGGGATTCGTTCCTTTTGTGGAGGTCTTTGTGCGTCCACAAGTTGTTGAAAAAGGCGACTTTCATTTTGCTGCTCAACAAATACGACATACTGGATGCGAAGCTCCAGTCCGGAATCCAGTTTCGACAGTTTGTAACCTCGTACAAAGACCGGCCAAACCAGACGGAGAACGTCTTGCACTGTAAGTCTTGGACTTGGCCTTGCGTCGAGGATGTAGGAAGGATTGAGCGCTCTCGCTTGACAGATCTCAAAGGGAAGTTTTCAGCGATTTACCAACAAGACTCAGAGAACACGCTCAACCTACATGTCCACTTCACTTGCGCCACTGACTCCAATTCGACATCAATTGTGCTTGCTCGGAGTACGTGTCTATGCCTTGTAAAAGAAACTGTACTGAACGGGTTGCGGACGCAGTACGCCAGGTGATTCATATAGACAATTTCAAAAAGGCGAATTTATTGTGAGGGTCGTTAGTTTGTTCGCCCTGAACCAATTCTGCTGTGGAATATGTGTATTATCGATTATTACGTTACTGACTACTCTTAACTCCCCCCCTTATGGACATGCAACTGACCCGATTCTCTGCTGTAAATGTGAGAAAAGGCAACCACTTGCCTTATTGGGATGACTTCTTTTATACACCGTGAGAATAAACTGGCTCCACCGCAGCTCGCACACCCCACAACACCACACCTGCCCGCAGCGTCATACATCGTTACTTGCTCCAGTCCACCATCACCATCAATCATCCCTCTCACAATAACATGTCGATCCGAGCTTCAGACGTCTGCCTCATCCTTGTACGCCACATTATTCAGTTAAAAATCCCAGTTATGCTCAAGTAAGAACGATCGCTACTAGGTCGCGATCCTCTTTCCGCCGGCGGCTGCGTTCTTCATCGCCGGCTGTAGTTGCGATCTCCTGATCAATATCTGTCTCACCATGCAAGCTTTTTTTTTTTTCTTCTTGGCCCATCACTCAACTAACTAAAAAAACCAAAAAAATTATTTTTTCGGTCGATTTTATCGTAAACAGCCTCGGGTACATCCCTGGACACATCGTTCGTACTTTTTTTATATTTTTTTATTGGTTTTCAAATCGCAGCTTCTTTATTGATTGACGTTACTTTTTGTGCCTCGTCCTAAATTTGTTGTCTCTTTACAGCATGCCTTTTGGTTGATCTATCGCCGCATGAAGGCCGAGGAGATGTACGGTCGTGGCCGATACATCTGTAAGTCTCCCCGTTCTCTCTTTGTGTGCTGCGTTTGTACATCCAACCTTGTTGCTCACGATACACTTTCTTGCAGATGTTGGCAATGGTAATTTCCAGCCAGGACACGAGCCCATTGGTGGGCAGGCACCGTACCAGCGAGGCTATGGTGCCACGGCTACCGGGCCGTGAGAAGTTAGCGAGCAGCGCCAAGGACCACGTGCCTAGGTACCGCAGTCTTCCGTATGGATTCCTTTTCCTTGCTTCCATTCAGAGTTGTGTGCACCCGTACACGACACTCGCTATATACGTATGCAATCAATACACGCCGACCGTGATATTATTACATGTGGCCAGCTGCGTTCGCGTCTCTGCTCGATGGCCAAATCGGGTGATCATATAACATCACATCGCACTTAACCAGGATGCGCAGTTCCCGTTTCTGCCTTATGCAATTTATCATGGCCCCTAACGAGAAGTGCCTTCTGCGCCTTCCGTCTCAATTTCAGGGACCGCTGTCACTTGACCCACACCGTCGCTTAATTTAAACTTTCGCTTCTTTGCCGTGCCGGCCTCACGCCCGGCGACAGTGATATCCTCCCCGAACACGCGCAGACTCATCGCACTAAAAATGGCTCGGTGTCAATTGACGGCATACCCCTGACCGAGGTGATGCACGAAACGCGTACCTCTTGGCCTTTTTATCAACCATGAGCGAGACCGACGACGTAGACTTCCAGATGGGTAGCACAAGGTCATGTGTCAGTCTATGCCAGACATTCCCTATCAGAGACTCTTCCTAATCATAGGAGGGGGGGGGAAGACAATAAGGCAAGACCTACGACGCTCCATCAACGCCACCGGCTTTGAATCGGACAATGTGGCACCCCAGCGCTAGCATATCGAGCCCCAAGCAGGCAGAGAACCGAGAAAGAACGTTAGTGCATTACACCCAAGGGCGAGAGAGAGTCAAAGTGCAACACGCACGCCTGCCACCGACGTCGCACTGGAACGCCTCCGCAAACGCGCTCAGCAACGGGTGGTATGTCTCCAGCAGCTGGCGCAGCGCCGGTATATCCGCGTCGATGATGATCTCGGGCTTGATGTACGGCAGCACGACCGGGAGGCCCTCGCTCAACAGTCGAAATCGGGGCACCTTTTCGGCGGCACCCTCTTCGAGTTCTCGACCGCCAGAGCCACGGCCGAATCCGCCCTCCTGCCTCGTGAAGATCTTCGTGCCTGCTGTCATGATCCGCATGCGTTTGTAGTCGTTTGCGGACAGGACGCTGCGCACGAGGTCGTTTGTGAGGTACAGCGAGCGCGCTGGCTCGCCCGACGGGTTGCGCACGAGAAGGTTTGAGGAGGGAAAATCAGGTTTTAGGGATAATTGTTGTCTGTGGAAACCTCCGCGGTTGAGCAAGTCTTCGGAAGGGAGCCAAGGAATGAAAAAGAAAAAAAAAAGGGGGAAAGAACTCGCTTGCAACTTTCAACAATTGGATCGTTCGGCGATACAAAAGTATACGGCATCTCTTTGAAGACGTAGTCTCCGGTGCCCGTTTGCTGTTGCTTTTGTTTCTGGGTCTCCTCTTGTGCGGCTGAACCAGTCTCAGCCGGAGGCAGGCCCGTGGATTCAGGGTCTGTGGCAGTGGGTATGATAGTTAGTGTCGACTACGAGCTCCCGTGAAATGAGCAGTACGTTTGCTCGTTGGGGACTCAGTTGCAGAAGCCATCAAAACATCCTCATCACTTTCAAGACGGGCTTTTTTGACACCAGACACCTCTGCTACCTCGGCTGTGCGTTTTCCTACTCTAGTGAAAGTTGTTGAGCATATGCGACTTGGAGGGGATACGACTATACTTTGGGGCCACGGTCGATCGCTTGTGCTGCAAAACTGCAATGAAAAAGCCTCCTGTGTCCTGAAGGTGCGGGTATATGCGTATGCTGTCCTCCATTGTAGGCCAAACAATTCAAGTGCTCAGCCGAATCAACGTACCACCGATCCAGGCCGAGCTCTTCTGCTGGTGGCCAATGGCTCCGTACGAGACGGGCTGAGCCGTTTCCACCAAGCGAAGCGAGGTAGTCATCGTATGTCTCAAAGAATTGTAGGTCACGGCCGATCGTCGGAAGCCATCTTGTCAGGCCAGGGCGCCGAATGAGGGAAGGGAGCGATTTGGATATATCTATCAATTCAAAACCTAGATAGACGTGTGAAATACTGAGTATAAAGATGGGTGAAAACATACCGGAGACGGTCCTGAGTGCCTCTGCAACCACGGCTTCGTTCTCTACTGGATTCAAGGAACAGGTTGAATACACTATTTTGCCTCCCTGACGCAACATGCGCATGGCGCGCTGCAGAATACGCAGCTGAAGCCTAAAAGGGCAGCGTGCACTGGTAATTCCATACAATATTGGGCCAAGATTGGAACATACCCATGTAAACCATTGCCATCCATAGGATTCCACCTCTTCCAGATACCAACGTTCTTGCGAATTGTCCCATCTCCACTGCAAGGTACGTCGCATAAGATGCGGTCAAAGAGGAGAGAGGAAGACCGGGTCTTCTTCCCGGATGAATCTGCCGTGATCTCGGGTGGAAGGGAGATTATTGGGAAGATAGATGCATCGACGTTGGTGACTACGAATGCTGGGCTCGGAAGTCGTGCAGATTGGTGTATGAGTAGGTGGGTGCGCTTATAGTCGCTATCGTTGGCTATCAGTAAGCCGGGAGGTACGCACGACTCGAGCAGGGTCTGAGCAGAGTGCAGTGACTCGAGGAGCTGGGATGTCTGGGCATGGAATGTCACAAAGCGGTCAGTTTTAAGGCGATAGCCAAGAGCGTACTTTTGAACCTGGTGCGGCGCACATGTCCAGGACGACATGGTGTGGTTCAACATCAAGGAACAGTGGAGGGAGCATGGACACAGCTTCTTGGCGAGTGATGTTTCCCTATACGGAGGCGTATCAAGCCTGCAGCGTCGACCAGACTAGAGAGTGAGATATACCACTTCTGTCTCAAAGACCAAAAAGGAATGGAACTTTTTGAATTCGGGTGATCGGCGGAGTGCCTTCTTGGGCACGTTGAGCTGCCAGGCGAGGCCATTGGGATACCTCATTGGCAAGTAGTCGACGTGAACAAGTGGCTTCGGCCTGAGTGAGCTGGTGCTTATATGCTCACCATGGAAGGGCCAGAGGCGGGGGAATAGGTTGGTCTTCAAATATGACGCCAGTAAGATGTGGGATGTAGGTTTTCTCCACCACGGAGGTGAGGACAGCTGCCGTCCTGATGGAGGGTATCGTAACCCAATGAGACGTAGGAAACGGTAGACGCACTCGCGGCTACCACAGATGCGGAAAGTTGACGGCAATGGTTCCCTGCAGATATCCAAAAATGCAGGCCACTCGTCATCATTCATTGCGAGCTGCTTTCTGTAGTACACCTCGAATTTCTCATTCTTCATGTCAGATTTCTGCAGGAGATCGTCGCGCTTGTCATCATCGGGATTGGAGACCGTTGTTGCAGTGCGCCCCCGGAGGGGTGCTTTCTTCTGAGCACGACGGAGAAAAATGAAATAAATGCGACTTTCACGCGAACGAACGAACCTTTGAACGAGTCATCAGTCTGTGCCACAAAAAGAAGGTCAGTTTCCCATTTTGTTGGGCGAGTTGGTTCCCACGGTCGACCCAATGTCGCTTCGATCGCGCATCGACGACGCCTTTAATCGCGCGATTTCGAACAGTTCGTCTGACCCCCGCGACCCCGACGTTGCTGCACTCGCAGGCGGTTTCCTCTTAGAGGACAGCGAACAACAACAACCACAACCGTCGCACATCCCCTTGTCCTCTATTCCCCATGCCCTTCAGCTCCTAGATCTCCCGCCAGACGACGACCAAGTCCTCGCCGTCTTTCGCAACGCGGCCACTGGCTGGGCAGAGGTTCACTCTTCCTCCCTGCGCTCTGCACGCAGACGTCCTTCCACGGGAGCAAGTGAGGACAATGACGTAGCTGAGCAACTCGTCAGTTTGGAGGACTGGAGAGCCGTATGCGCCGCCATAATGGATGACGGTAGAGACGAGGATGAGGATGAGGATGAGGAGAACCTGGATGTCATAGGCGAAGACTCGTCATCTGAATTGGAAGAGTCCTCTGGCGGTGGATCCTCAGATGAGTATCGCGTTACTGAAGCCGCATCGCGGAAGCGGTCACGCAAGTCTGCTGCTGCGATGACTCGGAAAACTCGTGCGAGGAAGACTCGGTCGGCAGCTGCGCGACGAGGGTCCCCACCGTCTCCAAGCACAAGTGCGGAGGTCACACCCCGTCAGCGACGTGAGTGCTTGCAGACGTTCTTACTCTTCTTCCCCGACGTGCCAGAAGAGCAAGCCAAGCGGAGGCGTCTCGGCGTGCGCGAGGTGAATGCTGCTGCTACCGTGCTGAACGAGAAATTGAAGACGGAAGAGGTTCGTTCCGTCCGCTGACTCTCGCGCCTGGTGCGATAGCTAGGATGATCGTCTGCAGATAATTGAGATGCTCGAAGCTTTCTCGACCTCACCAGACAAAACTATGAGCCTCTCCGATTTTGAGAAGATGATGATTGCCACTCGTCTTGCGTGACACATGAAGCACTTATCCTACCCTTGCGTCGTCAATTATGCTTCAAGCAAGTTTGCAAGGAGGGCCAGATAATCATAGCGATGTTGTAGAATTCCCCGTTTATCGAGAGGGAAATTAGACACACGTGTTGGTACCGCTGACTCGCAACAATGTACCATTAGCAGGATGTGGACACCCATGACTGAAAACCCCGTCGCGTCAATAGATTGGATACCCTCGTTATACTTCTCGTAGTGCGGATAATCTGGAAGCTTGAAAGTAAATAATGGAGGATGTTTCCGCGATGAGTGTCGTAAGGGTAGGAACGACCTTTGGTATGAACTCATCATCACCAACTCGTATAGAGAGCGAATATTCGAATCCAAGTATACGGACTCAGGGGCAGCGCGTGCGTGTGCGAACCTACATCAAGAAGCATGCAGACACCCCCGACGTCCAGAGAGCGAGAGCGCTGGATCCGCCTCTGTAAGAGAAGGAAGGGCGTCACGGCGAGGTCCACCATCTCGGACTGGCATACACCAGACACTACGCGGCTATGGTCGATCCACGGTTTGAAGGGGCCCTCAAACACGAAAACGTTCCTGCTGTGCTGTCATCGATGTCGACTCGACCTGCGATATCACTACACTGTACCCTGGCGCCTTGATCAACTCCTTGATCAACTGTCTCAGCTCTCCCAAAGTCCAAAAGGGTTGGTCATATCCTCGGCGCCAAGAACGATGTGGCGTCAGTGGCGGAATCACCGAGCAGAGCAGCACAATGCCAGTGAGCTCAGTTGAGATGACTGGTATGCAGTGCCGTCTCTGATGAGCACAGCGCGAAATAGTTTCGTGAGCGTCTCAGTTCCCGTATCGCACAATGCACACTGGTATATGGAAACGCTACGACGTCCTTAGCACAGAATCCGGTTCATTCCTTGGCCGTGATCGAGGTCACCAACCCTAGCCTAGCCTTCAACATCACTGTGTTGCCATGCACTAGATGATTCATTAAGATATGGAGCTGATGAGTTTTCGTATCCACGTAGTATTGGAACTACCCTGGAAAGAGTATTGTAGCAACTCTCCACTCTCGGCGAGTCAGAGTGCCCGCCGAACGTGAATGTTCAGATTACCCTTCAGGTGTAATTGATTGTGCCTAACACCCTTGGGTGGTCCAGTCTCTAGGCATGTTCCAGACAGATTCGCAAAAGAGGGTGATATTGGAATTGGTAGTGTCAAACGTTCTACATGTCCAACTCAAATAGAAAATCAAAATGTCACGCGCCATGACTCCGCGAAAGCTTTCCGAGTTTCCAACAGTCCTGATGTTTGTTCAAGCAAGGGTAGCAAACCCGATGCGGCCATTGCCGACATCCCAAGCGGTGTAGACGTTCTGCAGGACGACGTCTCCGAGTATCCAGAACTCTGTGTCATGGTCAGCTTCGTTTACAGGGGGCAGCGACGATCTAGCTCACCACCGGTCAGAGTAGGGTCCGCCGCCGCGCCAGCGATGCAAGTACTGGAGCCCAGGGAGACAGATCCGAGGTTGAATGAAGCAGGTGAAATACTGACTGTTTTCCCCCCAATGTCAATAGAGATCGGAGTGTCGAAACTACAAGGGACCGGGATATGGCAGATGAATATAATTATCGGTTGGCTGGTGGCACTGGAAAACACACTAGTGTAGGTGCCAGAACCTAACTGGGGAACTGACTTGACGCCTCTTATCGACTTGAAAAGTTTCACAATGCTGGTGGGGTCACCAACAATCTGTGTAGTTCCAGTGTCGAGGATCGCTGCCGTGCTTCCTATTACTGTGTTTCCGTTCACAGAGATGCTATTGAGGGATGCCTGCCAGTAACCCTGGTCAACGAAAGAGCATCAGCATTTGCAGAGGTTCAATGCGTTCGGGCCACCGCAGACCTCTTGGTCAAAGGGACCCAGGTGAAGTCACCAGTATAAAGGGCGCTGTTTGTGCCACCGAGAAGGAGTTCAGAACCGGTAGTGGCAAACCTGAAACCGAAGACCGGAGAGGTCACAGCACCGGAAATGAGAGTCTGGAACAGCAGGGGCGCGTTGTAGTCCGATAGGGACTGGAAGCCCATGACCATCAGACCGTCGGCCGGGAATTGGCTACTGAAAACTCGTGGAATACTGGGTTGCGGCTCCCAGCGTTTGCGCATTAGCCTTGGTGCGACGTCAGCGGGAGGTGGTGAGAAGAAAAGATGGTTGTTCTTCATACAGTCAGGTCAGCGATGCTAACGACATCGGTATATTGTTCGCCGCGGACGGAGGAGCCATCTCCGTAAGAAAGCGAGAATGTCTGCCAGAGATCCTGCGCGGTTGAACTTGCATTCGGATCATACGTGGTGTGCCCTGAGCAGGTCAATCCGCAGCTCGGTGATGGCAGGAAGAGATCGCTGCCGCCAGTATCAAAGTCCACTCTACCGTGCTGTGTTAAATAGGGATTTCGACCATCATGTGCGTAGACCATACCAGTGACACAGCAGGTGAACCAACGAAGATGGTGCCATACTACATCTGAGCGTTGTCGTCGGTCAACAGGTCGCTACCGGTGTTGCGTTTGTATGATTTGTTGATACCACCAGAGAGGGGGTGTGTCATGCCGGTATTCCGTTCGTATGCAGTAAAGCCCGTCTCTATTTTCCTGTGAGAGTGATCGTCACTAGAGCCACCAGTAGAAGTAAGAAGGGCCTACGCTACAGAGCGCGTGAGCGCGCCCTGCAGTTCGGGGGTATCAGCAACGCCATTTACTAAGATTGCTGCGCTCGGTGATGGGGACTGCGATACCACAAGAAGGGGAGACTCAACCAGCGGGATCGCTGATGTAAGGAAGGGGGGTGTGATGAGAATGAAGGCGGGGGGCAAGTACATGTCCGGCAGGACTCTGGAACGCTTGGGAGTCTGCCAAGTGTTCAGAAACGAATATAAAACCCTGGGGGACATCTAGAGTGCTCTCAGGGTATTTATATTCGTGGAGATGATTCCTAGAGTCAAGAGGGGCATGCCAGAGTGTAAGCGAAGTAGATGGGGGGTGAGAAAGGTGTGGATCATCCGTGTGAAGGCAACCACTGCTTCGAACGTACAGTACATGTCCACCTCAACGCTTCTAGGAGAAGAGTGGATTAAGACCCATGCGGTCTATATGTCATTTTAAATTTCACGTATTGAACGGGGACGGTCGCAGTTAAGAGAAGCGCTAAGAACCAGGAAGTGTCAGTCCTACGCACGGCACCGACCTCAGGCTTCGTTATGACCGACAAGGTGCGCATCGGGAACCGCATTGTACAATAGCCGTAGAAGTGGGCACGACGTGCATACATTGGACGGAATGGGGTTCTGTCATACATACCCATTTGCAAAACGGGTATCCCCAAGGTCATCGCCTGGTCAGAGGGCCTCGACAACGCGTAAAGTCTAGGCAAACCTCGCAGGGAATCGTAACTGCATTGGGACGTGACGAATAGCAGAAGATTATCAGTAGCTTATTTGTTGAGCCCAGCCATCACTTGAACGACTGACTCCATCAGTTGGTCTTGTAAGGTTCTGTGGCACTGGCAACGGTCCAACCATAGGGCAGGGAAACCTGGAGGGGGGAGAATCCCGGGCTAGAAGTTTTTGCTTCCCACCGCCATGTACCAGCACAGGAGAAACAGATCTGAAATTTGTCGGGAGCAGTTCCCGTGATAAGTGGTGGGGTAGGTCGAAGTACAGACCGGGGTGACTACAGGAGACACTCCGCCTATGTGTGTGGTTGATAGGTGACTACGTCGGGGCCGACTTATCAGGCCGTCGCTAGTACAACGCAGTAACATGGCCATATCACCACATGTCACAACGCGGGAGGAACGTACGTACTGTACTTCAACCGCAATCCGACATTGTTGAGCTGAGCGAGCCTCCCAAAAGGGACGGCATCACGTGGATTCACGTGATGGTCTGCCTTAGGTAGCTTGCTGCCGAGCCCAGAGGTCGCCAAGTTCGCAAAGAACTGCCATGGCTAACCTTGTCCGCTCAGCAAAGTGTGGCGATTGGAAGGCGAGGTAACCTTGATACATATAACATCCAGGTGGTGCCGCAGGCTATAGCTACTTTCTTCGGCACTCCTACTCTTTCAGATCTACAACTTTCGGCCGAGATTCTCGACACTCTCGAGGCCGTCGACATAGGCTCATCAATTTTCTCGATTTCGCCATGGCCCCCCTGTCAATGTGACTGAAGAGACTGCTGTAGTCGACTTTGCGGTCTAGTTGTTCACCTTTCTTGGCTACATTGGTCGTCGTAGATACGCTCGTACCCGCAAGGATCTCCTCCTTCTCATCTGTGGTGAAAGCAGACCTGCAAAACGGACGTCTGCATTGTCGACCGCTTACGAGACCACATGCTTCTTCATTTCCATGGAAGCAAACGTTATGGTGAGCATGCCACATACACCGACACAGAGGTGCAGCCCGTTAGCGAGGCTATCGCTGCATTAGGTCCACTTTAGAAGGGCCAACGGCTTGCTTGAGCTCCAGGAGAAAGTGACCCCCCAGCTTTCACTATTTTGCACGTCTTTTATAAAGTTCCTGTCTCTGCGGATCTGGGTTTCAACCTTCGCCATGTCCAATTTCTCGACGGACGTACTGAAATCCCTGTTTGTTCTGTGCTCATTGCCAGACGACACCGGCGTTAGAGTGAAGCCATGAAGCCGTTGGACAACAGACATTCCATCCTCAGTTATTATGCGGCTTTCAAGGCCATTGCAGAAAAGGATGGTAGTACGCTCCCGGAATCAGGGTCACACACACTCTGTCTCTTAAAATCAGTTATGACATCCCCTTCAGTTGTGCATGTATATTACGTCCAGTCTTCCGCGCCATCGTCCATGGTAAACCCATTCGTGGCTTTCCCAGCATCGAATGCCGCTACTAGTTCTGCTGAAATAAAATAATCATTTTCCTCGCCAATATCATTATTCCCACTTTCCACTCCTTACCGTTCTCCGGGACATCCAGCGGACAACCAATATCTGTCAAAAACGAATCCAAAAATCCTTCTTCTTTCTCCTACCTATCATCCGGGGCGCCGAAAGTCAGCGGAACCACTGCACCTGCTACGAATCACTTTACATAGCCGGGTAGGAGTGTTGACCATGAACACAAATGTTACTCAACCAACTGCCGGCGCGGCGGTTCTTGCTTCCTTTGTCGCTGTCGTTGTCGTTGTCGTTGTTTACTGTAGTGGTCATTTCAGGCTGCGGCCACTTACCGGGGCAACGCGCCAAGATGTAGTGGAGTTGAAAACAGTCATAATACTGAGCATGAGGAGTGAGCTGAGATTTCCCAATTGCAGAAGCTTCAGAACATGCAGAGAAGAGCGTTCGGATAATCCCAAATGACACTCGTCCATGTGCGCAGTTCCGCACGCGACTCAGAATCATGGTAGCGAAGCTTAGCCATCGAGTACCCCTGGTTGCAGGAAGCCGCTACCCGTACTCGCTTTCTTCATGGTGCTACGTGTGCCGCGTGGAGCATTGGAACCATATTTTAACCCCCTCGGGCCACCAGTTCAGGTTGAAGAAGGGGAACTCGGGTTGTGCCTAGCTTGGATTGCATTGGATGGCGGATCACCTTCATTCGTGACTCTCCCTTCCCATACGACCCGGACAGGCGTTCCGACGCAGAAACCGGGTTGTTAAGGATGTCTATGGTACAAAGAGAGAGCTTCATACAGGTGGCATGGTACACAAGGCATCCAGACTGTTGATATGAAGCCACTCAGCCTCCTAGAAGGAAGGCTTCGCCTTACTGCGAAGGCATTTATAATGACGACAGGAGATTTTGCACCCATGGATTATCCTCTATCCTTTTTTGATATGCGGAAAAACAACTTTTGAGCTCAGCTAATTGGGCTTCTGGGGAGAGACCGTCTGACATGACGACGTCTTCGTCTTCAGCTGCAGGTCGTGTTCGTGATGCCCAGGTCTTCAACAGTTCCTCAACGACCTGAACACCACTCTCGATGACTTCTGAGGAGAACTGTGACCCTTGTGGAGGCATTTTCTCTGAAAGGAAATGGTCATTGAACCACAGGACTAGTCAGGGTTTGGAATCACACCTACCAGTGCCGAAATCCTCTAGTTCTTCCGCCTTGCGTTTGGCAAGCTATGAACCAGTCAGGCACTAGATCATACATATAGATGGAAGACATTACCCGGACGACAGGCTCCGGGAAGTTTGCCATTCTGGCCACATGTATACCAAAGCTTTGATCGGAGACGCCTGTTGACCTCATCAATGTGGGCATGTGGGTTCGATTGGCCTAGAGGACGCACCTGGCTCTACTTTGTAGAGTAATATGATGTCACGTTCCTTAGACTGACTGCCCGAGTCTGATACGTGGGCGACAACATGTAGGTTTTTGACGTGGCTGAGCTCTTGATCTAGTGCTGTAAGCTCGTGAAAATGCGTTGCAAACAAACAGAATGCGTGTATCTCGGATGCGATCTTTCTGTAGGCAATCAGTGCGAGGAAAAGCGCACTAAAATGGTAACGTACTCAGATATGGACCAAGCCAGCCCAAATCCGTCATAGGTGGACGTCCCTGGAGCACGTAGAAGTAAGCGGAGCATCACTCTATCAGTAACTTTAACGAACCCCTTCCAAGCTCATCAATGATAATGAGTGAGTCCTTGGTGGCGGACTGATGTTGCGTATTATGTGAACCACATCGGTTCCAAGGGAAAATGAGCTGACCTTGAGAATTGTTGCGGTCTCTAACATCTCGGCCATAAAAGTGGAAATACCCTTTAATTGACTATCCCCTGCACCCACGCGGCATAAAACCGATTCGAAAATAGGTAATTGGGCAGCCGAACAAGGTACGAATGAACCGATCTGTGCCATGAGCGCGATAACCCCAACCTGAACCAAGCTATGAGCCCACTGAACACGACAGACCCGTACACGACATACCTGGCGAATGTAAGTGCTCTTCCCACCCATATTCGGTCCGGCTAGTTGTCATTAATTCAGAGTAGCACGATTCCACAATTGGAGACGTACTGATGATCTGGAATTCGGATTTATCTGCCAAGTATAGATGAATTACACTTCGAGTCGGACAGTTTGACGCGAGAGAACAAACCTTTGACCATCTCAACGTCATTCGGAATGAAGCTGATATCATCTTGTACTTCGAGGCAAGGGTGCCGCGCATCTTTGAGGACGAGGTCTCCAGTGCCTGAATAAATAACGATCTCTGCGATTGAAAAGTCTTTAAATGATCAACCACTCACCCTTCTCAACAACGGTGGGCTTGATATATGCTTCCGGAGCATTAACAGCAACATGGGCGAAGCTACAGAGGCTGAGTTATCGCAATATCGACTAGGGGATAGATAGACAGACCTCAGAATCACATCTAGATGAGCCAGGACGCAATTCAGCGACTCCAGCACTGGAGTATATGTCGCTGCAAGGACTTCATTACTCGGGATGGGCGAAAAGAAGAGGGTTACGAACATGCAATTGATACCACCTCTTTGACAAGTCCACTCTGGGTACGTGAATAAGCTTCAGTTGCCTCTTGGTACTCCATCGCGAAATTTTTCAACTTGGTCGTGGTGAAGTAAACTCCAGATTTGACGGTCCCGAGCTCGATATATTTACGCTTGTTGCTGATGGCTCGAGAGTCCTAGTAGCCATTGAGTAATTTTGGAAGTACCTTAGAAACGTACTTGATTCACATACATTTTTCGTAAGCCGGAAACAATACCCATAAGTCGCTGAATTTTCTAGGTGTAGCTTTTTGTCGAGCTCAAGATTGAGATCATTTGCTACACCGCGATGCTCCTCATCCAGTCCGTCTCGTGCTGCGCTGATCTGATCTGCCAGCTTGCGCAGACGTGGGTCGTAGTCCGGCTTGATAACATAGTTGTGCCTTTCAAGCTCAGAGAGATCGAGTGTTTGCTCGACCATCTCAGCATACTTATCGAGAGTGGCAGCATGCTCTTCGAGGTGGCTCAGATAAGTTTCTTTGATAAGCTCACGACCGCGTTCAGTCTTCACATCAACGTGCTTTAAAGTTTCAACCAGACCGGATAGCTAGAGAGATGGGGACTCGTCACAAGCTGGACATTCCTATGGGGAATCTGAAGACATTACCTTCAAAACCGCCTGATACACCCGCACAACATCCTCAAGGGAGGCGACTGACTTCTGGAATCGTTTGCTTATACGATTCATGTCAGGCATAAGTTTCATGAAGTCATCCTAGTCCTGCCATTCAGATTGGCATCGTGACAATTTAATCAAGTCGGGCCAACCTGAAGCGTCCTACGTGCATTTGAGTCTTCCACAAACGTCTCAACCAGGTCTTGTCGTTTCACTTAATCGTCATGGGTATTAATAATCATAGAGATTTGCCTAGTCAAATACGTACGGATCTCATGGCGGTTGACAAGTGGCTGCTTTAACCAGCTTCCCAGCATCCGCGTCCCTTGAGCAGTTTTACATCTGTTTAACAATCCAAGTAGCGTCGTGTTCTTTGCTCCAGAACCCTTCGAGGGGACGGTATAAATCACAACATAGTCTCCAGAAAGCCAGACTTACGTTTCCGCTGTCCATGAGGTTCAAGGCGCGTAAGGCACTGGCGTCCAGGCGCATATATTGCTCTAGGTCGTGTGTTTGGATAGTCCAGGCACCATGATTGGATGAATCAGACAGAAGACCGAGGTAAGTGATTAACGCCGCGACAGCAGAGGGAGCAGTGGGTAGGTTAAGTTGCGCTATCAGAAAAGCTGAGTTAGCATAACAGAATTAGCTGCGAGTGTTTCGTACAGATCAGGGTAGAACCCTCTGCTGCGACTGTTACTGAAGGTGCCAATAAACGCGTGAGATCCTCCTGAATCGTCTTTGCTAAAAATTCGCCTAAAGAGATCGAGTGAATAGGTGTAACTCCGTCAGTACGCGCCGACGTACTAGGTTTCCGTTCGGTTATGACAATGCCACACCTGTCGAGGACGTCTTTGAGCTTTTTGAGATCAAAATCACGATCTGTTGCACCAGAAGCGGTGCCCATTGATACGACTGCTTCCTTGATTCCCAATTGAATGGCAAGAGTCTGGAGAACATGCGCAATTAGCTCTCCACCTAAGTAAGAGAGAATGCACAGCTGCAGACCTCGACGTTGGAGAATGCATCATTATCCACGAAGTCCGCTACACCGAACTGTCGCAAGCTGGTGTCTGCAAATGCAATACCAACAGTTTTGCTCCTCGCTTTGCCAGCCGTACCTGAAACTGTGGGCGTGGTCGCCAGTTTCACTGCCATAATGACGGGTGGAGAAAGGATGTCATTATTTACGAAGAGGAGATCTTCTACGGCTTGGAGGTTCCCAGGTGATGCCTTGAAATTCCCTTTAATCAAAGTAAGAAGATGAAGGTCCCCTCCTTACTTCCTTGTCTAGTTTGAATTTCGAAACTTTCTTCCCATGGCCAGCCTCAGGTATCCATATTTCCACCTTCAGCTGTCTGCTTGTCAACGCCTCTCTTAGAAAGGATGTCGCGACTGTGGGCCTGAGCGTGACGCTCGGCAAGCCTGCCGTCTTGCCACCGGAGCCGAGATATTTGAGGACAGACTTGGTATGATATACGTGCTGGGAAATGTAGAGTGCGTCTGCCCCATGCGCGCTGTAAAAGTCTTCGTTGCTGGCTTTCCTGAAGAAAAGCCGGATGGTGCCAGAATCTGGAGACTTGGGGGGAAGTTTCTTAAAGAACGATATGAAACCCGGATCAAGAGAATCTGCATATTCGATAAGCATTATAAGAAAGGATCGATAAAATAAGAACATGAGTACCTGTCTCATCGTCTTTCTCTTTACCGTACATTAAAGACATGTCAGTCGCTGCAAATGTGCATACGAATCTGAGTCTTTGAACCGCGGCGACGCGACGCGTATATTATGTAAGAATAGCGGAATCCGCCGGCCGGAGCTTCGAGCTTCGAGCTTCTATCCTCCCAAGAAAAAACTTGTCCTACCTTGTGCACATATACTATTCCTCCGATAAAGCGCATACTCGCTCCCCTTTGCTTGCAAGTTTTCTCGCTGCACTCTCGTGTACAGAAGCCGCGTTGATCCTCCCCGTGGCCTCTGAAGTATTGTAGTGCGACAACGAATAGTCTTCTTGTACCTTCAGTGGCTTCGATACCAACCATCCGGGTGTGGAGGCTCGGAAAGAAGTCCATATTTCCATAATTGGGTCTGCTTGCAGTGTCGATATAGATTCCTATTCTATATTCTATCTCACCAGGTCAATAAGTGTGGTGCCAATATCTTCTCCCGCCTTTGGTATCATCAACTTATCCATCACGATACTCAGGCTGATGTAAAAGTCGCAAAAGTAGGGCCACACACCCTGTGCTTCCTTGAACATGTCACCGTTGACACTGAACCTGAACCGCAGCTCACCGACGCTATCATCCTCAACAATTGCAGACGCTGTGCACATGCACGTTAAGCATAAAGCAAGCAGTGATGGAGACGTGTCTACTGTATAAGGAGATAGGCTTCTGGATTTATCAAGAGTGCCAACTCTCGTGTAAATGATGGTCTCAGGTACCAGTGCCGTGGCAGTGGCTGCAGCCGATAATCACACGACCTGCCTGGTTTTGTGCCGATCTATGAATATATGAATGGTTCTCCGTAGAGGAGATTTCAGTCGTACCGAAGGGCTAATTTACCTGCAAGTTGGTCTTGGGTATCTGAGCTTCAAATTGAGATATGTACACACAACTCATGTTCCATAACTTGGGAGTTATTTTAGTGGTGATAGCATTGACACTTTGCTAATTTTCCTTTATTCTAGGGACATTCTTAAGGAGCACCTTACCACTGTACTAGTATCCTCCCTTCTCTGTCCTATAGAAGTGCGCACATGAGTGCTTGGCCGTGCTGAGGCCCGGTGAGAAAGTTGATTGTTCAGCCCCAATACCTGTTCCTACATGTGGTGGACTATTTCCAGTTTGTGTCATCATATATTGCGAACGTAGCTGGAGTCTGCGCAAGCCGCGGCGTGACAGTACATTATCTGCCTCATTATATGGTTGAACAAACTTGGATGCTTCATGCCAATACTTACCGGTACTCACCTTTACAACTGAAGTGCACCTCAGATTCAGTCCATTTGGTTCACAATTTGCCTCGCCAGAGAACAACAGTGTGATGCCCAGTGACGAACATAGCGCATAAGATCTTGAAAGTGGCAAGGACAACAAGTTGCTCTATGGTAGGGTGAGAGGACAGAAGTCTACCATAAGCTAGACTGGGTGCATGCGGCCACGCAGCAGATAGGAACAGTACCCACGTATAACTTTACACTGTGCTAGAATACAGGAGGGTGTTGGAGGTGCAAAGCTACCCTTGCCAGGGACATCAGCCTTGTAACGGATTCATGACACAGAAGGCGCATCAGAAGAAGATGTGAGCAACGTACCCGACAATGATCTCCGAAGCTATCTATGAGAACGCAGGGTGATTTGAGGGACCTACGTAGCAATGGTTAATGATCGCCTGGGACTATATCGGCTCGGTCTTGCCCGCCAGCTTCCCGGGTCTTGGTGATCTCTTAGCCGTGATACCCACAACTATGACACCCGAGAGGGGCGAACGAACATTATATTATTTGCTTGGAGGCCTGATCTCAGTTTCCAGTGCAGCTGCTGTGCTGTTCCGACTTTGAAGAGGAGAGAACTAATCTAGCTGGAATGGAAGCGCAATTCCAGATCGCGAACGCACAACCACTTCAGTACCAACCCTTACAACGCCTGCCTGCCCAAAAACGAGTCATTTCGTTTAGGCGCTACCGGGACCGAACCCCTTGATACGCATTAACGGCTCAAGGCTTACAACAAGGCAGGCACATTACAGGTGGTCGTGGCCATTCCTTTCGACATCCCCAACGTCCGGCAAAGTCCCCACGTGCAGTTCTGCGGGTAGGGTTTCTCGCCGGCTGAGCCACCTTGCTCACCTCTTCTATCACCGTTCCCCCTTCCACCCCCTTTGGACCTTCCTTCAATTTTGCATATGTCCTCCGGACGTGAGAATGACACCGCCCTGTCCACTCCTGATGCTGAAGTGACCACAGTTGGACATTCAGTGGTGTGTTGTATGATGCTCCTAATTGTGGCACCTCATGATCTCATTCCTTCATTTCGAAAGGCGAACCCGGATTCTACTCCTGACAACCACCCGTCCTTCGGGCAGGATGAAATCCCTGGCACTCCAACATCCCCAGCCCAATACGCGAACTACAGCCCAGAAAAGCTGTACGTTCCCCCCGCCGAGCCACGTCACGATATCAGTAAGCAAGTTCGATTCGATCATCTGCCCGCTGACTTCCAGATGTAGCACTGGTCCCTTCTGACGCTTCGCAATGGCTTCCAATCCCACTAAGAACCTGGTTCTGGGTTACTTATGTCTGCGTGCTTATCTCGGGTGCCATTGCCTTGGAGGTTGCCCTCCACTATAGTCACAAGAACGGAGGTGTGTCATCAGCTCTCGGGATCGATTACAATATACGGGTATTGAGTCCCAGGGCAGGGTGGTCAACTACTTGGGACGCGGAAAGTGGTGTTTTGCACTATGTATACGTATGTTGGTCTCTGCCCACAAAGCGGCTTGGTAACAATTTTATGCACACGCAGACTCTCCCCGCCGTTGCTGTGACCATGATTCTGGTTGGTTTTTGGGCATGGACAGACTTCTCAGTAAAGCGTCTGCAAGTGAGCCGTTTTATCCGAAACATGGCCACTTTATCTAACATTCTGATCTCATAGCCTTATATTGATCTTCTGCACGGAGACTCCCCCGCTCAACGTAGTCTGCTCCTTGACTACACCCGTACACAGTACGTCCAAGAATCACCGCTATTTGCCCATTGATCGACAGGTTCTAGTAATGCAATCGTATGGGTACAGGCAGCTTCCAACCGTCATTACATAGTGGCCCTTGCATCCATCGTGGCTTTGATTGCCCTTTCTTTCCAGCCTATGGCTGCCGCATTGTTTAGCGTGCGAGATGTATATGAGAAGTTGCCAGGTAGCGCATAAGTCATCGTCACTCTTGTTCTCGCCCTCTCACTCTCAAACCCCAGAAACACATGTCAGCAATTTCCAGGCATTATCTCTTAACGAAGCTCAACAAGTTCAAGACTTAACGAGTGCGTCATCGGCTTCGTTTTAGGAATTTTATGTGCTGATCACACGACGGAGTGTGTAGGTTTCCTGGGTGCTTCTGGATTTGCGTCTGCCTCGATAGTGTATGGCCTTGGGGACCCTCCTTTCATTCATGATGGCTACACTGTTGGCGCCTTTCAGGTTAGCTACGTTCTTAGCGTCCCCCAAGAAGCTGTCTGATTGTTTGTTCTCGAAGCTTCCTTTACAATTGGCGACTAACGGGACGTTAATATCCAACACGACTGCCATTCTCACAAATCCTGGGTGTCGCAACCCGGATCAGGTGCGGTGGTAACTGAGAACTATATTCGTCTGATTAGCTGATTCTGGATCTCAGCCCGTAGCAATGACCCGATTTTCAGATGGCAGCGGTTGGAATAACAGTGCAACATTCGATGGCTGTCAGTTTTTTTGGCAAGTCAACAAGACCTCGGTCAACTTGTTCGGCGCCCAGACAATGACGAACTGCACCGCGTTCGACACGACTAACGCCACCTTTGCCCCAGTGATCTTCTGGTTTTTCACTTACAGCCCCACTCCGATGGCTTCCGTCACCATGTGTGCACCAACAATTGCACTGTTGAACGTCGAAGCATCTGTCGATCTTGCCTCTTCCAACCTCACGAATGTCAGACCGCTCAGCAATCTGACGGCCGAACAGGGCGCGTTCACCCAATACGCGGGCAACATCACTGGAGCTCCGCTCTATGGAAAGGCGTACAATGGCCTCAATTGGACGGATCTCGTATCCGATCCCTTTGTGACAGCACGTGCGGAAGCCGTCCAGCTGCAACTCCCCGCCGCTGTGTTTCAGAATGCCGTACAGAGCGCTGAGGGGTTGACCGCGGCATTCCAGAACAACACTTTTGCCTCGCTCTCTGCAACTGTATATGTGAGCTTTTCTCCCTACGCGCACTCAACGTACGTGAATTAAAGCACTTTGTACAGAGAAAATACCTCTCCCTCTTGGCATCACTATTATATTTCGTCGATGCACCACAACCAATGACGGTAACAGTGTGGACGTTTCGGAAGCGTCTTTTCCTAGCGTACGTGTCACCAGGTCTCTGCCATGGGAGTCTCAGTGTAACGCGTATAGCAGTGAAGTGGCTGTTCATGTCCTCTCAGTTGGAATGATACTTCTGGCGTTCTTTGCCACCTTCATGCATCTGGCGCATCGCCAGGAGCGCCAGGGCTTGCGCTTGTTCCACGAACCTGGCACACTTGCTTCTGCTGCAGCCCTGACTGCACAGACCCCGATGGCGCAATTGCTAGATGGCCGGCAGCGGGCCGAGGAGATAAATCAGGCGTTGCAGGACCGCCGGTTCCGGATAGACCCACGTCGGATGAAAATAGTGACTGAAGGCGAAGCAGGGTATGAAGAGGCAGTGAGCCCCAGAGGCTGGCGGAGGAGCTTTTTCAGCACAGCTTTCCAGAGGGGAGGGCAGTCGAATGACGACAGGTTACCTGGGCCAAGTCCACGAAAAGATACCCATTAAACAAGGTCTCGGATCTTCCAAAGGCATGTTCTGTTCAGCCTTTTTCTCTTGATTATCACACAGATGGTCCGCTCCACTAGATCATACCCCTCGTAACCAAACTTTATTTATTCACTGATCAAACCCACACTCTCTCATAATTTATATGAGAAAGATCGGGAAGGAACGAGAAAAGGCTTCGTCCCGTGACTCGTGATGCTGTCGCTACGACTATCTTCAATTTCGAACTTGTACCCTAATTCAATCACTTGGAATTTCTCGCTTAAATCTTGCTCCATCTTGCATAGCTTTTGCATTGGAACCACCATGGGATGCAGGGACATGAGGTACATAATGCATAGGTCTGGTGGTGGTGATATGCAGTATCAAAACGACAGTGATCATGAATGAGCACCCAGTCGGTCATTTGGGCATGGTACATAGTAGTATCATAATACATGCTGCATTAACATAAAGGAAGTGGCAGATGACTTGGGATGAGCACTGATGGCTGAATATGGCATATAGAACCCAGCTCAAGCCATTCCTGAGCTGCTCCAGGGCTCTGAACTGGCATTGGACACTATATACGGCATTAGAACAGCTCAAGTTCACTGAGTGGTTTCGAGCCACGCCGTGGCAGCACTAGCTGTGAAACCGGGCCACCACCAACGGCACCAACGGCACCCTCACGGATGACGTCAGCTTGCTGGAGCTGTCTGACCTTGACGTGTCTCTGACCCCGAGTCAACTTGACTTGTACATCTCTGGACTTGATTCTGGCCAAGCAATGTCACGATGCAGTGTTTGCGTGACTCTGGTCACCGTCCTCGTCCACTCGTCTATGACTGAGAAATGCGTCACAGTCTACTGGTCTATTCACGACTTCAAGCATCACTCTTTCATTTCATGACCCACGAAACTATAAAGTTTTGCAGTCAGAAATAGAAATCAGGCTGCACATTTGCCTCTTGTTTCTCAGCGCTTTCTTGCTCTCGAAACTATCCCTAACTGCCCTTATTACCATTGGGATGACAATCCAAATACTGGGTCTGCTTTGCATGGATTCGTTGTGCTGCCGACTTTGGCCCGAGATCTCACGCGACCCTACCAAGTACCTGGGATTGTTGCAACTTCTCCAGATACTGTAGATCATAGTAAGTCCGCTGTCGTGATACCATGAGACCATGCGTTCCTTCAAATGGGACGAGCATTGGTTGAACGGATGGTTGCGTGACACTGGTCACATCAAAAAAACGTGTTTTCACACACTGGCTTGGTTGCCACCGTGCCGCATCATCACGGGTGGTGCCGAGAAATCTGTTACAACCGAGGTTACCTGGAGCGAGTGAGGGCCGAGAAATCCGAGATCCGAGACTATTTTTCCTTATTGCTGCTAGTTCAACCTAGCAATCATCAAGGATATGATGGTAGACACCGCTACGTAGGATGCTCATTTCGGCCACGATGCCCATGCATGGCCGCAAGTCATCGGGCTGTGAAAGAAATTTTGCTTCTGGTCGCAGCGGTGTCAGTGTCAAATGAGTCCTCGGCTTCGGCGCCCCTCGGTCCAGTTGGCACGGTGTCTGGTTTGCAAACATACGTGGGGTTCCCTGGTATCTACAGTATCACCCTACACAGCGTGAACTAAACGCCCATCTCTAGATGTCATCTCATTTGCGCCCGTTTACTAATCCAGAGACCCATTGAATCTCACTACTCAGGGCTATGAGGGCGCAAGAAAACAGTGATAAAGCCACCATGGCCACCTGCCCCACCGTATTACCCCGCTTCCCATGCTACCAGACGCTGCTTTTCCGCTCGTCCACTCCCTAAACACGACAGTCTCAGTACAGCATGTCTTTCTCACTGTCATCGCTGCTACCCTGATCTGGTCGCTCTACTCTGCCTTCTATAACGTCTACTTCCACCCTTTGACGCGCTTCCCTGGCCCAAAGTTGGCCGCGGCGTCGAAATATTGGTTGTTTTATCAGGAATTCGTCAGGGGAATATCTCTGTCTGACATACGGGATGACCTCCATGCTCAGTATGGTGCGCCTTCCTTGTTTCCTCGACTATCGCAGCCCCTCACCATCTCCGGCGTCGCCGGCTTGAATTGATCTTCACATGGCACTCCCAATCCTAGGTGAGATTATTCGTGTGCAACCGAATTTGGTACGTCGGTCGAACTTGGTCATTCTGGTGTTTTGTTTTGATACCATATTGGGACGGACAGCTGCACTTTGCGAATCCCCACGCATACAATGAGATTTATAATTTCAAGAACAAGTGGGACAAGGACGCTGTGGTGTATGGCGCGTTCGACATGGACCAGTCTTCGGCGTGCTATATTAAATACAAAGACGCGAAGCTCCGACGGGACGTGCTCAGCCCGATGTTCTCTCGATCATCGATCCTCCAGATGCAGGGCTTGATACAGGAACGGGTTAGCTTTTTTAGCCTCTTGACCGCCGCCACGCGTTTACATCGACTTGACAGGTCAACATCTTCTGCGACGCCCTCGCAGAGCAATATGCGGCGGGCAAATCCAGCAACCTTTACCTCGGCTTCCGCTGCTTTGCGACTGACGTGCTCATGCTCTTCTGCTATAACATGTCGCTCGAGGCCACCAAAGCCCCAGACTTTCACGCAGAAAGCGTCGTCGCACTCGAGTCGGCGCTTCCCATATTGAGCCTCGCCAAGTACTCGAGCCTCATCGTCCTATTCCTGCACTATTTCCCTGCCTGGCTCGGCAAGAACTCAGGCTCGACCGTTCTGTCCGCGATTTCCCGGTTGCGTGAGGTCCGTTTGGCTTCTTCTCAATACGCCGCCCTTTGGTGGCGTGTCGCACCATGAGGGTTCTTCGGTGTCGCTGATCTGTGATTTTATATCCACACAGCTTCTGGCCGAGCATGTCGACGCCATTCTGCGCAACCCTACTGAATTGAAGCGTTTACCCCATCCAATCATCTATCATGCGCTCCTCTCACCCGAGGCCAACAAGGGTCGCCCACTACCGTCACGCCAGAGCCTCCTAGATGAGGCCTTGATTCTCCTCGGTGCAGGCTCTGACTCCACAGCCATCGTTCTCACGGTCACGGCACATTATGTGTTGCAAAACCCGCCATGCGCCAGCGGCTTGAGGTAGAGTTGCGTGAGGCGTGGCCCGTGCTACAAGAGATCCCGCCTTATGAAGTCCTGGAAAAGTTACCTTATCTGGCATGTCCTCTGCCTTGATGTTTTCTTCCGACTAGACCAGGGGGAATGGGGTATTCCTAATTCCCACCATTTCTGATGGATTTAACCGTTCGTAGGCTGCTGTCGCGAAGGAAGGCCTCCGTATGTTCCCTGCTATCGTTGCACATCCACGTGTCGTACCTCGCGAAGGGGCCGTCATATCAGGAAGGTTCATTCCTGGTGGTGTATGTTTTCGGTTCTCCTTTTACCCTTTCTGTCTGCTCCCCCCCCCCCCCCCCTCTCCTCCTGCCCTCCTTGGAATTTCTCATTGACGTTTACTTGCACAACGCAGACGGTTGTGGGCCAGAGTTTCTGTTACGTGCATCGGTCGCCACTCATGTACGATCACCCGGAGGCGTTTATGCCCGAGCGATGGCTAGGCCCAGATGCCAATACGTGTGAGGCGGCGTTGAGTGCGTTCTCGAAGGGCCCGCGCAGTTGCTTCGGGGTAAACTTGGCGTATGCCGAGATACATATGGGAATAGCCAACATTTTTCGGAGGTTCGAGCTACAGGTGGACGAGACGAGGTGCGTGTTTTCTTTCCGTTTTATTCGTTTGACATGTTATCGAGCCCGGTGTGTTTCGCCTTGGTTAGGCCCGCGAGTTTGAAGGTCAAGGAGCACTTTGTGCCACTCTTCGTCGAAGAGCATCTGCACGCGTACTGTAAACCGGCGAAGGATTGAAAAAATAAGACGACGGGGGAGAGCTGAGAGGTGAAGTTACCATTTCGGCCATCGCACGTAATGCGATGTATCTGCGCGATGAGGAAGACACGCACCGGTTGCTGTCTACGATTACATTTCGAGGCGCAAGTATGCATCCTCAACTTTGGGTATCTTGCTGAGCAGCTGAGATCTAGGAAGGAAAAGAATGCTGTTTCTCAAAATACTTTTTTATTTTTTTATTTTTGAGGGTGTTTGTTTCAAATCCTGCACCAATGTTGTAGTTCGTAGATACCTGCATAGTGGGTGGGAGTAATACACCCTATTTCATGCGGGAGAATGGAGCTGATTGAGCCTGCCGTTCATCCCGTCCCGAATTCGGGGCAAGGCAACTAAGGCTGAGATGTGTCGGCTTACGGGTTGGTGCTGTTCTCACCTCTAAGCCCGAATGTCGGTGGCTGGAAGGTCAGGGATACGACATCATATGTATTGTTTTCTCTTATTTTGTATTACGCTCTTTCCGCGTGCAACTATAAACAGCAAATAAAACAAAGCTACGATGGTCGAGTAGAGGACTAGGTGTATTTTGTCAGAATGGTCCAGGAAGGAATTAGAAATATACAAAGTGGTGGAAGGCTCGATTACCTGCGAAACACTCCCCAATTTTGTACGGTCAGAAAAGCATTGGACAATACGCACAACTAAAAGTATAGAAACAAAGAGAACATAGGGTGTCGCAAGAAAGCAAAGAAAACATATACGATATGAACTACGTAGGTGGATTCGTTAGGGGTCGTGAGAGGTCGTAACAGTCATTTATATATTCGTGAGTTCGTGAGTGAAGACTTGGATAGCAAAGGCGTGCGAAGAGTGAAAGTGAGCACGAGATGAGCGGCAGTGGTGGCAGAAAGCGGAGAGGAAGACGAGACATAGGACGCGGGGGGAGGGGGAGGGAGGGGAGAAATGGGCTGTCATGATTCGAGGGCTATACTCTCGCTCTGATCGTGCAACGGGCGTCCAACAATAGAGTGGAATGTAGACGAGCGGTGCACGAGCACGATCGAGTCATCATGGGACCGCGTGAAAAACTCGTCTTCTCCTTCGTACGGCGACGAGCTCGAGTTGATCTATCACATATACATATCCCACAAGAGAAAGACAAAAGTCAGCAATCACGACGTCGAAGAAAACAAACGCGATTCTACCCATTGTCCTAACACCTCTTCTAATCTGGCCGCTTCTTCGGTCGTAAAGTGCACGTTGGTGCCCTTCTCGGCGTGCAGTTTTAGGAGCTCGCTGAGCGTGCGCTTTCCGGAGCGACCACCGCGATGCGATAACGATGGGTCAGGTGTGGAGGCGTCGGGGTTGTCATCGTGGGCGGCACCGCCGCCATGGGAAGGGAACACAATACGACTGAGAGCTGATGCGGCCGTGTTGACGGTGGAAGGGTCAATCACTGATTCTGTGTGATCCCAATCTTCGGGGGTTGAGACGAATGACGCGAGAGTGAGTTTGTCATGGTAAGGTAAGGCCAGCCGCAGCCGAGAGATCGATTGATTAGACGGAGGGGATAAAGGATGAAGAAAAGGTGGGAAACTGAGCGAGTTACAGTGACGACGCGGGTGAACAAATAAATATAAACTTGTTGATCGTTCCACTCCGCCTTTGCCACGCCTAGACCGCACTAGCGCGTTGAAAAAAAACCTAACCTGGCGTTGTATTGATTGACTTCTGGGGTAATCAACAAACGGAATTCAAGCCTTAGACAAAAGGAAATTGTCTATGAAGAACAAGAAAATTATTCGCAGAACTAAATTCGAGGGAAGATGCGAAGCAACGTGGCCGCAGCTCGACCCGCCGACGCACACACACAGCATTCAACTCGCTAAAATAACACTGCAACACAGCCTAGCACAGCCGCGCTTAAAAGGGCGCTTAAAAGGCCGCCTCGCGCAACCACAGCAACTTCACCATTCGAACTGGCCTGTGAGTCAGAGGATGACGAATTGGATGACTTTGACGTTCCAGACTGCTTGGGCGCTGAGCCACTTGTGCTGGTCGCTCCTGGCGTAGTGCTCGTCGGTGGTGCGGCATTTGCAAGGGGCACAACCTTGCTCCATTGAGCCGCCGCATTTGCACTCGTATCGTTCTGGTTATATGGCAGATAGGACACATCACCCTTGCTGTCCAGCTGGATCAAGGACGTGAGGCCTGCAAAGTAGGTTGCATCCGCGTCCTTCGTGCTCGGTCCTGCGAGGGTCTCGGTCGTGTTGGTCAGGACGTTCAGCACGTAAGTGGCAGAACCATCATCTGGGATGAATGCGAATGTTTGTTGAACCTAATGCAGAGATAATACGGTGAGGCGGATATGATGAGTAATAAAGGGTACTGCGTACCCCTTGGCTTTGGAAGAATGACGCGGTCTGGCCATGGGTTGCAGGGATCGTCCCATTGGACGTTGGGAAAGGCTGCACCTGAGGCTGGAAGTAGTTGTCTAGAACAAAGCGAGCACGTTAATAGTGGCCCAGTTATCATGATGGGATATGACCCCGGCTCACAGTGAATCACATAGATGTCGGCGCTACCAGCAGGCACACCACCAACATTGAGGAAGAAGACGTGGTTTTGAGCGAGGGCCATCACGGGTTGATAGTCACTCGGATATGGCGCCTTTTCAACGTCTACCCATTGGAGCGCGGTGCTATTGGCAGCTTTCAGAAGACCCATGTCCAGGCGGAATAGCTCGCCATGCGACAGTGCGTCTGCCGAGCCCCTCAACACCCCATTACATAAACCTTATGAAGCGGGTGGAGACGCACAGAATTCGTTCGTATCATGGTCGAGGATCGCATTGAATGACGAAGGGTCGAATGAACCGGTCGTCACGGCCTGTGTGGACCACGACTTGGCAGCCGCATCATAGATGTGTATACTCGAGGGACTTGACTTGTCGCCATTAGTTACGTAGATGGCGTTTGCATACTTATTGCAAACAGAATCGTCATTCTCAGTAAGAAAAAGAAAGGGGGAGGTGGAGAACATACCTGTGAGAGGAAGCATGTCGTATTGGTACCATCGAAAGGTCTGCGAAGGAGCAACAGTCAACGAGCACATATGATACTTAGAACCACGGAAAAACCAAACTTACGGACGCCCAGAGGTGGTAATATCAGTAGCTGTGCCTGAAAGCCCACCAGCCCAAATGAAGATGAACAGATTTCTCAACAACACGACGCGAAAAAGGGACAAAAAAGTGTCATGAGTACGCACCGCTCGCCCACGTGGCTTGCGCGCCTGCGTTCCAGTCCTTGCTATCTAGACCGAACGCAAGCAAATTCCAGTTCACGTCAAAGGCGACGCATGGGGAGGCACGGACAACAGGGGAAGAAAAGATGAAAAGAGCGACGATGGTGGGTAGTAAGGACAACATGGTAATGAAGGAGTAGGTGGTACGATGGTGGAGTGGTGGGGAAGGAAAAAGGGTGGGGCTTACCGCAAACGTATCATCGTTTGAAACCGTTCGACAATCGACCAGGGCTGACCTGACGTAAACAGTCACCCGAGCTGGTACCTCGCGAAATCGAATTGGAGGCCAGAAACTTGTGTGATAAATGTCCATACAACAAGGAAGCAGAATAAAAAAAAAACAATGCGTATGATGTTGGGAAAACATTATAGTGCCTCAATCTGTTTTCTCACCTCCTCCGCCCGCTCCTTGAACAATCGAATCTTCATTTCGCCATCTCGCCTCAGTCGCTCGTATTGCAGCTCAATCTCCTGCCGGATCCACCGCTCGACAGTCATCCTGCGCTCCTCTTCCGTCAGCTGCGCACCATTCGTCGTCCGCAAAGGTAATGACTCGACTAGCGTCTCGGTATCCGTATGACATTCCACTTTGGTCGTGGATGTGGTGGAGGAGACAGAGAGCAGTGACGATGATGCGGGTGGAGGCGTCGCGGGGCTCTCCTCACGCCGTAAAGCAGGTGGGTCGGAGTGTTGATGGGAATGCGTAGGGCGAGCCGGTGGTACATGCGCGCAGCCGTCCATATCCTCAACGGGCATACTCTCCGAAAGAACAGTCGCTTTTCGGGGAGGTGTAGCGGGGGGTGGATTATCATCAGTATCAATATCCATAACATCCTCCTGGACATCCTGGGTTATGTCAAACGCTGTGTTGACTTTCCCTTTGGGTACTAAGAACTTTGGAGAGCTGTTTGAGTCCAAAGTCGTTCCATCTCTGCAACGCTCGCGGTGTTGTGATGATGCAGTGCCAGTAGATTTGGAGCCTTTCCCCTTGGCCCCTTTACCTGACTTTTCGACAGGGACAGTGAATGGGGTGACCGCCTCTTCACCTGTCCACGAAGCTACTACTTCGGAAGTCTCCAATGGAGTAACCGGTCTTGACTGAGTCTTGTCCTTGCCACGGTCGAGTGGAGGCGGAGACTTTGCTCTCTGTTCGATCTCCTCCGATTCGTCGTCCGAACCCTGGTTGCTGTCCTCGGTCGTATCGGGCTTGGCCCGAGGCTTAGCGGGGGCCTTTGAGAACGGCTTGACCAGGCGCAAAGAATCTCCTGGCCCATCTATTCGGTCGTCCTCTGGCTCAAGCACATCGGTTGGCGTCTTCCCCTTGGCCTTCTTTACTGGCGCTTGGACCTTCTTCGGTTTTATTTCCTCAACGGACTCTTCCCTGGAGGAGGATACACTTTCAATGACTCGGTTTCGCTTTTTCCTAGCGGGTCGCACATCGCTTTCGCTATCCACATCCGGCGTACTTTCCTCTCGTTCGTCAAGAGCAGCTCTGCCTTTCTTGGGCAAAAGGCGCTTAGGTTGGCGGGTCTCTTCCTCTGTATCGTTAGCACGAAAAGATTTCGTGTTCCGCGTGGACCTCGGCACTTTGGCATCGTGGGCTACGTTTTCCTTTCCCTTGACACGTTGATTTGTTAACGGTGCAGCGCGTGGGTTATCATCTTCGTCGGCCTCCTCGATCACCTCGATGGGACCCTTACCCTTCCCTTTTCCTGAGGACTTGCTACGGTTATGACCAAGGGTCGACGACTTGCGAAGCTCGGTGCAACTCGCACCCTCTTCAATCTCAACCTCTTGGGGTGGTTTTGCACGAGATGAGCGTGTCGAACGCCGAAGGACATCGGATGTATCTCTTTCCTTAGCAGCCGATATCAACGACGTCGTGCGACTGCGCAGCGCCGTACGAGGTGCATGTTGGGAATCATTATCAGAACGTGACTCAGAAGTCTCTGAAGCGGCAGGCTGAGGTTGTCTAGAACCCCCGCGTGATTTCGCTCGGGTCGTTGAGCGTAAAGAGGTCGTTCTAGACCTTGACTTAGGGACTGGAGCTTCCAGGAAGAAGGGACAAGACAGGTTAGACTTTATGACTCGCTTGCGATGCTCTTCCCTATGTATGATTAGTATTGTATGGATTGGGCCAACGATCGGTGGGCTCACAAAGGGTCATCATCCTCGTCCCAGCCACTGAGGGAGACACGGCAGTAGAGGCACGTTCCTGTATCGTCACCCGGTGTTTGTGGAGTGAATGTAAATCCCGCCTTGGCCATCTATAGAGAATGATGAAATCAGGAGAAGTAAACCAGAGACGGAACATGCCTTGGTCGAGTTGGCACCATGCCCTTTGACACGGTCATGCGGCCACGAGTCATTCAGTCTGAAGGTCGCTAACCGAGCCTTCTCCATTGGTTTTCCGTCTGGTTGTCGACTAGGATCCTTAAAGGCGAAGCTATGAGACCATGATCAGACTGCAGACAATGAAGCGCTGGATGGAGATACGCACTTTCCCTTGCGATCAACGTCCTCGCTCAACCCACAACGTACGACGGCCCATGCACAGCTGTCGCGACACTTGTCCCAATGAATCGTAAATGGGTCATCTTTCTCTTCCCAGCCATCGAGACATTTTCCACAAAAAAAGCACTCGACATTGTCATGAGCGTCCCAAGATGGGTTGAAGAAGAAGCCAGCTTCGGTGAGGGTATCGGGTGTGGCGAGAAAGTGAGCAGGGTGGGCCATTTGATGGACGCGGTGCGCTTTGTAGTTGATTGCTTTACGCGCCTGGCCTTTTTGAAGGACTCGAGACGAGAGTTGAAGGCGTCCATTGTCAAGTGGGTTGATCCGTTCGGATGTTGGACGTTGAAAGCGAAAGCGACAGACGCGTCGAGTAACGTGACTGACCTGCCCTGCCTGCTGCTCTGCTCAAGCTCAGACCCCGGATGAGCGCAGGACCACCACCACCACCACCGCCGACTTTCACTTACAGCAGGAAACAGTCAAAGAGGAGACATCGCACAGACGAATCAGACTCCTTTCCCCTTCCTTCACACAAACGACCAAATGTCCAAGTCGACGTCCTCGTCCCTTCGCCTCCAAAGGTGATCAAACCAACCTCTTCGTCCTCGTGCTCACTTGTGGATGAGAGAGCCGCCGAGGTCATAGCACGTACGATCATAGTGTTCTCCTTGCTCTCAAATTCTCATTCTCTTCATCAGCGGGTGATAGCTCCACTCCGTTATCCTCAAAATATCCACGAGATGCATCTGTTCCGCGAAGCGCTTCCAAGAAAACAACTGGTGCTTCCACCCATCTGCGGAGCATCTCTACGCGTTAGTATTTTCGAAAGTATATCGAGTTTTTCCAGGCTCAACCCCGCTCAGAGGATCAATCTAGGACGCCCACTCGCCCATCCTCTCCACTGCATTCTGCCACCAGTATTCCGTTGTTCGCATCGCCGTCGAACCATACCCTCAGGACACCTGTCAAACCAGCGACTTCGCTACCGGCATCTTCTCCTCTCACACCCGTCTCCGCTACTCCGCTGAAGCGAACATCCACGCACCCAATGGACCACGCATCCACGCCGACCAATTCAAAACGCTCGATTGATCCACTATCCGAATTGTTCGGCTTCTCACCAAACGAGGCACGACGGGACAGTTCCCGCTCCCTTCAGTCGAAGCCCAGCAAGCCCGTTGCGAAACGCATGCTTGGTCGAACACAGACAGAACCTTCGGTGGTCGATGATCCCCCAATTGACACAAGCGTGGACTCGCCAGCGTCTAAATCGTCCAACTTGTCCATTGGATTGCCGCAGTCTCCGCAACCGAGCCGTGAAATTGATCTGACAGCTTCGGGCTCCCCAGGCTTCCAGACATTGACTGTTCCCGAGGAACAGTCCCAGTCATCGCTCCCTGGTCCATCTATAGCACGCCCCCAGCGATCTGGTCTCCGCACTTACGCTGGGCGATCGCGCTCCTTCTTAGTCGAACTACCAGCGGACAGTAACCCCGACAGTGGGGTAGATGCAGATGATTTAGGCCTCGAGATCCGCGAGTCATATAAGGATTTGCGTTTGCGATGGGGGGTTGATAACTCGGAGGATGATCCTCGTCCCGGTCACTCCTTGCGTCCATCACCAGAGCCTGATAATGGCCGAAAGGGCAAGGGGAAAGCAAAAGACCGCCTCAAGGCTGTACTTCCGCCGAATATGATGAATGATTTAAAGAGCATCACGGAGCTCAGGAGCAAAGGCGAAAGTAGGCGGTTCATGGACGAGGTCGGGTATCTATTCGAGGGTATGGATCAGAATGTTGGTGTTAGAGTACGGAGAGGCAGGTGAGCCATACTTCTTGCGACTTAGTTTAACATGCCTGACTTGAAATGCAGTGCGCTGGAACTTGTCACCAAACTTTCTGATGCAGATTTTGCACGCCGTGCCAAGGCAACCGACTTCCACAGTCGGGCCTGGGAAGCATTGCGAGAGGCCGGCGCTGGTGACGGCGATAAGGTCCTGGATGCTGTCCTTGTGCTGTTCGCCGCACTCGTGACGCAGTCCTCTCATGGTGTGACTGAGCTGACGCAGAAGGCGGATTTTGTTCCGGTCCTATGGGACATATTGAATACACTGAGCGGAACAGATTCGTTAGAACTTATCGGGAGTGATGTAAACGAAGGGGAGATGAGAAGGGTTGGAATTGGGAAGGCTGAGAAGCTTAACGTGAGCCTTATCTCCTGCGAAATCTCCATACTTTCTTAACTCAACCCTTCTAGTTAATTGCTCTACGATCTGTCATCGTAAACAAGTCTGGGCTCGTTCCGGATGAAGAGCGCCCTTCACTTCGCCGACTGCTTTCGCAGGCTCTTGCCTCACTCCCACCCTCCGTTCACCAGCCTAGCCACTTGAAAGTTCTTTACTCGGCTGTCCTGACGGGGCTATCTCCTCTTCTCCCTCGCCTCTCGGGATATGCATCTGGCCTTCCGCTTCTTCCTGACCCGTCCGATGTCACACTCTTATCGGGCGTCCCTCAATTAGACTATATTGCCAACTGTCTGGAGATCTTGGACTCCCTTCTGCTAGGTCGGTGGGCGATCGTCGAGGAGCAACCACAACTCTATCATGATGTGATCAACGGGAATGGTCAAGAAGATTTGGCAGAGAGGCTTGCGACACTCTGTGCGGTCTGCAACATCATTCTTAGAAACAGTGAATTTGAACATATGGTCCAGATAGGTAATAGGTTCGGATATTTCTCTTCTCTTCTTCGCTCATATTGTCTCGTTTCAGCCAACCACTGTCTCGAGTCTGCGCTTCGTGTTCTGATCAATCTTTCCCATGAAAATCTGACCTGGTGCCAACTTCTACTGCGTCAGAGGCTCATGGTTCCGGTTATTTCGTCCCTCATTGCGACCTCCCTGTACGCACCGCGTGACACGAACGAAGAAGCAAGCGAGCGGGATGCACAGGCGTTTGACAGACTATGCCTTGCATTGGGACTTCTAACAAATCTAGTCCAGGTAGACGAGGAGTCCAAAAATTTGTGCCGTGAGACAAGTGCGCTCTGCCCCCTTGTGTCCGTCTTTGTCCCCTTATCGAAATTTCCAGAGCTCGATCCTTTGTGTCCAGCCCGCCGTCACTGTGCGTACGCGTGCAGCTGTCCCAATGCTGTTGGTGTCCTCGAGTGTCTTGCGTTTGTCTACGAACAGCATCTCCGAATAGAGGACGACGATCCTGGCACGAATATGATACGCGGGCACCTTGCGGTACTGTTCGGCCTGCTGATGCGCGGTTCTCCCACCAACCAAGATGTGATCCTGGACGCGTTGCCGGGTACTGACCTTAAGGGACTAATACAACATGCTAAGGAATTCGTGGGGTTGTATGTGGAGTTTATGACACGGGTGACGCGCGGGGAAAGTCATGACGCGGGGGATGCAGAGGATGAATCAGAAGAAATTGTTGCTCAAATGCCGGTGAGAGATGGCGCAACGCATGACGTGGCGCAGGATATCATCAAGTTTTTGGAGAGCTTGATGGATGCATAGTGTCTTGGCTACGGCTGATTGAATTCTGTTTGTCGTTTGTCGTTCTGATCATAGACGTCGTACACGATATTCTGTAATATTACTAAATCGTTGTGTGTCCGTGTGCAAAGTCCTAATTCCTATGAGCCATCTCCGCCTTCTCTTAGTTCCAATTGGGCGGCCTTCATCGCAGAGAACAATCCGTGTTGTTCACCAAGACCATAAGAAAGTGTCATGCGCTGGAAAACGGAGGGTCCCATGGGTTCATCGAACTCTAACTATCAACGAGATAGGGAGTGAACATCAAACGAAAACCCTCAGGTAAGGCACGTACCAACGAGATAATGTCGTCGAGCATATGCGCCTGACCAACGGTCATCCCCATAAGTCCTGTATGATTTGCATTCACGATGTGGACGTGAAAGTGATCTATAGTCGGCAGGCACGCATTCCAAGCACAGAGATGGGAGAAGACATAAACTTACAATAGCTTGGTTGATAATGAACGAAGAGACGCAGCTCCGTCGCTTCCAAGCCCCACCGATTCTTGACAACATTGGCCGCTTCGCGCCGGATGGTGCGCAGGAGGGGGAGGTGGGAGCGATCGAGATCTCTCAGACTCTTGATGTTGGGAAGAAGCATCAGGGCAACGAGATACAAGGACGAAAGGTTGGCGAGGTCCCACTTCATGTCTGGCAAGATGAGGAAGCCGAAGGGGTCCGTCTCTGGTGGAGAGCGGAAAAGTACTTTCTCAGATTCCGATCGACCAGATACGATCTCGTCTATCCTGTTAGAAAGACGCTTGAATTGATGGGCGATGAATGCGGTTGGACACATGGGAAGTGAATGATGGAACGAACCATTGGGTGCGCGACGCCGGGAACGCGTCTATGTACGGCCTTACGATGCGTTCGTACAATGCGGGCGTCTCGCGCACGATATGGACCTGCTGCTTGGAGTACTGTACTAGGGAAAGAAAACGTGAATGGCACTGGTTTGGATGCCATCATAAGACAAAGTAGAGGTGGAACGACCTTGCGAATGTGCACGTCAGTCGCCGGACAGATGACATTAATTTTGACATCTGGCCTGTCCTCCGAGTGACTCAGCCAACCCAACATCCACGCGTACTGGAAGAAATACATCCAAGTGGAGAGGGGGGAGAGGGAGTAAGCAAGGGCCAACGGGAGGGTGTGGAGAAAGCTGACAATGTCGGTGCTCTCGACGAGCTTGGCCGTCGCTATAAGGCCATCCGAGAACGAGGGAAGTGCTGTCCTTTCGATGCGGACTATGGCGGTTTTCACTTGACCATCCGGAGTATCGGGGGATGAGGGTAGGGTTCCGAGTAGGACGACGCTGTGAGTGAGAGAGTCTACAACGCAATGTCGAGTTCGATTCGGCAGTTACGCATTAGCTTTGAGCTCACCCTCGTTCAAGACTCGTTCGAACACAAACCTGCCGAGTTCGAAGTCCATGTCTGTGCTGGTGCTGCTCGGTGCTATGAAAGAGGTGTTCGTGTGATCAATTGTACGCGCCCCGAGCTATGAGCGCCCTCAACGTTTACCTTAACGCTCCCTCCTTCGCCCCTCCACGCCTCGCCCTGTCCGAGCTCGCAGTAGTGACAATACTGCGGCCTCTGCACCCAGCTTTGCTTGGCCGTCTTTCAGACTTCTAGAAATTCCATTACTCGCAAGATTACGTGCGCTATGCTTGCATAGTCGCTATCATATCAATACGTTAATTCCTTCTCGCTCAACGCGGTCGTTCCATGTCCCAGCTCCCGTCACGCAAACCATTAATTCAAACAATATGAACTGGTCGACCTCCGTTTATACCACACTTTCTTCTGATACGGAGCCATCCGTCGTTATTACCTTCGATTCAGCAAAGTATATATTTAATGTAGGGGAGAATACCACGCGAACGATATTGCAGAGCAAGAGGGGTTGGAGGAAGGTCAAGGCCTTATTCTTGACCCGGCTTGGGACGCAGAGGTCAAGCGGCGTGCCAGGTGCGTTACTGGGATTCTTTATCAGCCCCTGTACTTTCTCATGGTCGTCCCTATGGTCTTCTCACTACTGTCTTTGGACCAGGCCTTTTCATGTCTGTGGCAGATAGCAGTCCCAGAGTGATGGAGATTGTTGGTCCAAGGGGCCTTATGCACTTCCTCGCTTCTATGCGCTTTTATGTATTCCGGTTCGTGTCGAGCGAATTTCCCCATTACCATCTATACCCGATTGATATCTTGTGGCTAGGAACACTTTAGGTCTCAAAGTTGTGGAGACCCCCGACTTCAAGGCTGAGCCCCAGGTTGAAGCTATCCCCATCTTCAAGGACGATAACATTACTGTCTTCTCTATCCCCATCGTGCCCACCCGCCATCGCGGTGATGACCCACCCACTGAATCTGAAACACCATCAAGTGTGGCAGAGAACGTTTTGAAGCGGAAGCGTGAACCTTCCCCAGACCTTCTGTCGAAACGCCCGTTTCGTGATCTGACGGTTCCAGCCACCGATGAATCTTCTACCTCATCGATGAGCCCTCCCCTTCTCAACCGTTTTTTGGGCGATCCCAAGTTCGACCCTGCCACTCTAGAGGGAGACGACGCTGAAGTCTGGCGGCGGCTTGTCATCGAGCACATGTTCACCTGGAAAGAGCCGCTACCAAAGCCTCAGCTACCCCCCAAATCTACGGGTAAAAAAAAAGGCAAATGTGGGCAGAATGCGGGAGATATAGAGATCCCTGAAGTGCAGCCCTCCCAAGTCGAAGATAGTCTTACATGTCTGCCCCAAGTTCCCCACTGGGTGGAGGACGCAGCGAAGACCCAAGGAAAGCCTTTGAAGCGGGGCCCCAGAGGGGGGAACCCCGCGGGTTCATTGAAGTCGTTGCCAAAATTTACTCTGCCAGTGCGGGATGGCTCAACTGCTTATATCGTAGTCGGGCCTCATGTTCGTGGAAAATTCGATGTCAAACGTGCGGAGGAACTTGGGCTCCATGGGCCATTGAGGGGGAAGGTGGTTCGGGGGGAAACCGTCACGTTCACTGTGGACGATGGTGCCGGAGGGAAAGTGGAGAGAACAGTGAAGCCGGAGGACTGCATAGGTGAACATGAGACTACGAAGGTTAGGCTTCCCACTTGAATGCTGCACACTTGATGTACTGACTAGTGTACAAGGCTGTTATAATCTTGGATGTACCAACACCAGATCATATCGAGTCCTTGATTGCCACCTTCACCACTCCTGCTTATTCACCCTTCAGGGTGAAGAAGCCTGCAAGTCGGAAGGACTGCGTCGTTCATGTTATTTACCATCTCCTTGGTTCCAATGTATTGGAGGATGAGCGTTATAAGTCCTTCATCAATGGCTTCTCGGATGACACGCAGCACCTCATGAGCTCCCCTGATCATAACCCAGATCCTCTGACGTTTACAAGTGCAGGGCTGAGCCAACTAAGGCTAAGCCAACTGGACTCAGAAATGTTCCCCCTTCCTCATTATAGCACTACTCCTCGAAAGGGCCTTTCATGTGCGTTGCATTAGGTTTGCTCGTCTGAATGTCCCGCTGACACACATTCACTTTTGGCAGTGGTCACACAGCTCCCACCCCGGAGCTCGTATATGCAACCAAACAGTCATGTCGATATTCGCCCGCCCAGACATGTTATAGTTGATCCTATATTAGAAGAGAAGGACAAGTTTCATCCCGCGATGGCAGCTGAGATACCACCCGAGCTTTCATGGTGACCAGGGAGAAGTTCAGGAAAGCGAAAAGTATTGTAAATACTCGTCTTGAAAAACTTGATGATGTACCCGTTGCGGAGACGAGCTCGTGGTGGTCCCGCTCGGGACCAACAGTGCTATCAGCAGCCGGTACCGCAACGGTGATTAACCCCGTCATTCGCTTCCTTCGGCCGTTGATCTCTTGACAGTATCTGGTCATTTGGTTCAAATCCCGGATTGGGGCAACTCCTACTGGACGCTGGTGAGGGAACGTGGGGTCAAATGGCAAGATACTTTGGGACAGACGCAGCCCGGCCTTCAAATGTATGGCAAGCCCTACGCGAGTTGAAGTGCATCTTCATTAGCCATGCCCATGCGGACCATCATGCAGGGCTTGCCAAGGTACTGGCAATGCGAAAGCAGGTACTTCGTTACGTTCTGCCATGACACGGTAGTGAGCATTTAACGAGTACAACAGCTCGACCCTCCGCCCCAAGAGCCCCTTTACCTTGTCTCAATCTTACCTATTCACTTGTACCTGCGCGAGTTCGCCCACTTGGAAGACCTTGATTTATCGGACTCGACGGACACACCAAACGGCGTTATACCCATTCTAAGTGATGTGTTGAATCCCAGAGGGAGATATCAAACCGCAGAAATCGGATGGAAATGTCCTGACCAGTAGGCTTCCCATATTGTCGGCTTTGTTAGTCTGAGCCCTGTTCTGGGTAGTTCGCGGAAGGCAGCCCAGATGTTATGCCAGGCATTAGGACTCACCAGGCTGAACACGGTCGACGTTCTTCATCGTACAAAAGCTTTTGGTCTTGTTTTGACGCACGAGGACGGGTGGCGGCTAGTGTAGGTGATATCCGTATGTCCCGATATACGATGTTCACATGTGGTGAGCAGGTATTCTGGAGACACCATGCCGTCGGACGCCTTGGCACAGGCTGGTGAAGGTGCAACATTGTTAATCCATGAGGCTACGATGGGCGACGACCAGGAAGAGATGGCCCACGCGAAGGCGCACAGTACCATCAGTCAAGCTATTGATGTGGCGCAGCGGTGAGCATACAGCTTTTCAACCGTTACCTTTCTCACCAGCGGTTGTAGAATGCGGGCCCAGAACGTTCTTCTGACTCACTTCTCTTCGCGCTACCCAACTATGCCGCGATATTTCGCCTCCTTTCCCAAAAGAGATGGCACCAACCACGAACCTACTATAGCGTTGGCGATGGATCACGCATGCATACGCGTAGGCGACCTCTGGAAGATGGCTACGTATTTCCCGGCCATCGAACAAAGTTTCAGGGATATCGCAGAAGAGGGGGACGAAGAAGAGGCCATGCTTATGCAGGCTAGCTTGACACAGTAATAGGACTTAGTAATAAGATTTGATTAGGACATAAACAATTCCCAAAAAAATTGAAAAACACAATGACCACCGCAGGGGTCGAACCTGCAATCTCCTGATTCGTAGTCAGACGCGATGCCATTTCGCCAGGCGGCCCTGAATGGACCAGTCAAGATGAACAATATTCTGAATGCTTTATGTGCCGAACTTGAACACAAGCACGCTTTTTTTTTTCGGTTTTGTTTTATCAAATGACCATGGCGTCAGTATCGGCTCGGAATCAAAGCAATGGAGAGTCGTCGTCGACGACGCTCATCTGTCCCGCTGCACGCTGTCCGCTACCTGCTTGGAGCCGGACGTTCTCGAGTGCAGATGCACTGCTGGAACACGCTCGACAGACCAAGGGTCTACATCCACTATGCACAACATGCTTCAGGATTTTCAAAGACGCTGCGGCTCTGGACCAAGTACGCGATTGCTCCTTGCCCACCATTCACACCCCAGCTCAGTCAGATCTTACACTGCAGCACGTAGAGGCAAAACACGTTGTCGTGTGTCAGCCATGCAATCGAAAATACAAGTCGCAATCCGCCCTCATCCAACACTGGCGCGCTTCGTCTGCTCATCCCAACTGTCCCGTTTGTGAGGCGGGAACGGCAGACACGAATGCCCTCGCTGTGGTGAGGCCCGACCAGTCCTTGTCTGTGATCTTACGGATCTCCTCACGAAACTCACCCTAACGGCGTGCAGCACATTGCCAATGCTCATCCAAAGGTGCGCTGTTGTGGCACGCTCATGAATGAGAGCGACTTGGACATGCACTACTTCAACTCGCGCAACCATCCCGCGTGCGACAAGTGCAACATCGGCTTCCCAACCGAGCAGGAATATACTGAGGTGCGGCGAGGTGTGCGCCAGCGATTCGAGGAACCTTCTGACCTTTACGATGATTGCTCCCTCGCCAAAAAAATTAGCACAATTCAGAACTACACTCCGAACTGCAGTGTAGAATTTGCGCGGAGCAGTTCCCATCCGCAGAGGCATTAAGGGCTCATGCGAACGACCTGACGAGTCATCGCCGGTGCGAGTTCTGCAGTGCACAGTTCAAGAATACATCCGCGCTGGTCGAGGTACATCCGTCCATTGTGTTTGGCAAATAATAAACCACACCGCTAAACTCACTTGTCAGCATTTTACCGAAACACACCTGCCTCAAAGCGAGGTTCAAGACATGCTAATGGTGGCCTCCTTTACTCTTCACGCAACCACAGTACCGAAAATACCAGCTACAGGGAGTACCCTCCATGAATCGCTCGCCTAGCCCTCCTATGAATCAACAACAACCCTACGTACATCAACCTTGGGGTCCTGCCACTGCCGTGATCGGCGCAGAGCGCACCGTAGCAGTCCGTCCTGAGCCTCCCAGTCGTGCTGGCACCAGCTGGAGCACAGCTGTCTCTGACATCGCCTCAGAGCTATACAATTCTCCCTCCAGCCTGGGCACCTTCACACCATCGCCACCCAGCCTCAGCACCAGCTCCTCTAACATTTTCCACCCCCAGCACCTCCATAACTTGCCTGCACAACCTCCTCAACCGGGACCCCCTCCGTCCCAGCTCTCCAACGCCACTTTCCCTACCCACGTCTCCGGAGCCGCCGTTGGCTCTTCAGCGACGGTGCATACGTCTCCGGCAGCCCGAACACCCCCCCTCATCCCGTCAGACTCGCCATCACCGTCCCTCCCCTCCCGGTCCTCTCACGAGCTGTGGGGCCCGTGACTCCCGCCCGCAGGGTCGCGCACACATCCTTGCAATCACAAGCGCAGTCACAATTCCAGTCGCAGTCGCAGTCGCAACTGCAACCTCATCAGGTGGGGCCACAACCGCCGTCCTCGGCTCGGTCCAAGGGGTCCGTCGCCGAGACGCCCTCGGGCGACCTCGCCAACTTTCACCTGCTCAAGGGCTCGCCCCTGCAGTCCGTCGCCGACTTTGATACGCCAACGCCCTCCCCGCGTACTCCAAGCATGCCGAGCGTGTCCCCTGCAGAAGCACAGGCCTTCGCGCTCGTTTCCCATGGCGGAGGCTCCTACTTGCCACTCGCCGCCGATCGCCGATTCTTGCCAGGCCCAAGCATCTCACCCTCTATCGCACGAGCACAGAGGGCCGTAGCTGCATCGGCAGTTGTCAGGTCATCCTTCTACTGCCGTGTCTGTCAATCAGACCCCTGCCGTGAGATTACGGCAACCGCGTGTGGACACGTGTTTTGCAACGCGTGCATTGTGGAGGAAGTGCGCGAAAACGCGCGCTGTCCTGTATGCAATGCTGCAGTATTATTGTTTGCGTTGCTTAAGCTGGATATCTCATAGAATGATACCTTTGCTAGCGTTGCGTTTTGTCAAGGCGATAGAGCGAGAACGATGTCAATTTATAGCAGGCACCAGTCATATATCGATCTATAACACATGGACATGAATGTTAAGTCACAAAGCGGAGAGGTCAAGTGACGGGAGAAAGAACCAGACTTCTAATCCAGAGCTTTGACGTGCACAAGCCCTAGCCTCCCGCGTTGTAATCTCATCCGATAACCCGAACCAAGTGCTTCCTCCTCCAGAGAGTGTAAGCCGTTGTGCTCTCGATGAATTACACGGCGAGCATTTATCTTCTCGAGAATACGCTGCATCTCGGCTTCGGCTTCCTCTGTGGAACCAATTTCGAAAGGTGGAAGCAAGGACGGATGCCTAGAAATGTTTTGTATTTCTATGGGGGGGAGAAGCGGGGCATTGAGATCCATTAGTGCAGCGGCGTTCGTACGGAATTGATATTGACCCGGTACTTGAAGTGGAGGATTCGTGCCCGAGATGGTGCCCCTTCGTCGAGAAAGCAAGGTCGGCTTTCCGGGTGCGACTGGTGTTGGGTGAGGGCAACGGGTAACGGGCCCAGACTCAACCTCTTCGGGGATTCCACTGACTTTTTCCCACCACCTGCGGACCACATCGATAGTTCCACTGCGCTTCCTTCCCGGACGGGAGACGGCCTCTGCACAATCTTGTTTTCCCTCCATACCAATATCCTTTACGCTAGTTTTTTCTGGACTAGGGGCTGGAAATGAGTTCCCGTCGAGGCCTTCGAGATGTTTACGGAGTGCATTGGCTGCGTCTGGATTGACGGGGGTGAATAGACCCCCACAGAAGTCCAGCGCGCTCTGCACTTCAACTTCTGAGAGCCGGGGACCGAGGTCAGCGTTCCCTTGTATAACTAGCACAAATAAACCCTGTGAATCGACGCAATGTGATGAGTATGATCTATATACCGGGTCGCAGGAAATAAAAGGCTTTGTCGAAGTTGTCCTCGCCAACGTCGCAGAGTACATCTTTTGATTGCGCGCGTATTTGTTTGTATGCACTTAAAACAACTATGAGGAACCTGGGCACAAGGATTACGATGGGTGAGGAACGCAACATCAACGCAGGCTTACCGTGTGTACGAAACACCAACACGTTGGGTGTGCCACTCCGCCGCATGGGATTCGGGACAGTCCCCACGAATAGAAGCTGCAATCGATGCCGCAGCAGAGAGGCTGCCAGTCATTGCAAGGTGCACGCCTGACGAAAAGAATGGGTCGATAAAGGCTGCCGTCAAAACGTTTACGATCTGATTTAAGTCTTGAGACTACTGGAAAAGACAACATACCAGCGGCATCCCCTACAATGCGAAAATTTTCCCCTGCGTAGGATGACGCAGAATAGCTGTAGTCGCTCGCCGTACGGATAGTGTCCGACTCTGGTTCACAGCGATGCATCACACCTTCAGGACCCAACAGCCGCTTGACCCCAGGCGTGAGGTCTAGAGCTTCAAGATATCGCTGTTCGGCTCCCGCAGGAGCACACCATGAACCGCCTGGAGAGAACGGGAAAGTAGGGGATGAGGGAGGAGTCGGAGGAGTCCCATACAATGGTGGATTGGTCGATGAACCATGATAAGAACAAGAATCTGCAGAAGAAGAAGTGGGGCTTGCATCCCAGAATCCCAGCAACGGTGTGATTGGGGAGGGCATGAATGACTGGGAACCACGACGGCTGTGCGATCGCACAGCTTCATTAAATGCGGTTTGGTCACGCACGATACCGACTGAGGTGAGACCTTCGCGGAGAGGTATGAACCAAGCCCACCCAGTTTCATCTATGCTGAGATTCAGTACACTCAGTGCTATCGGGTTAAATACGACCGTACCTGAAAGGGCCTCAAAATATGGGGCACCTTCCGCTTCTGCACCGCGAGCATAGACGTCTGTGTTTCGCCAATAGGCCCACATGGCTACGTTTTTCAGGCTCGCATTGAATCGACGATTTTTGAGGTAACGACTTGACATCAGTCCCGCTCGTCCGCTGGCGTCAACAAGGTAATCGAATGCGATGGTCCCGCTTCGTAAGGATGGTCCATGGGTCCACTGGGCGGAAATTGGGCGTTCGCCAGAGAAGTTGAGTGACATGACCTTGGTGGATTGAAACACTCGAGCTCCTGTGGTCTCTGCATGATCCAAAAGTAATTTGTCAAACTCAGAGCGGGTCTAACATTGGTGAGACGAATCTCAAAGTGAGGAGTGGGCGTAAGCTACGCACAACATTCCAAGCATTGTTGTCGCGTCCCAAGGCCACAAAATCTGTGTCTTGAAAGGACTGTATATTCTGTAGCGATTGGTCAGATGCGAAAACTTACAAGCCTCTTGTTTGAATTGGTTTAATTTCATCGCTGCGCCGGGCTGGCATTCGCAGGTGATGACTAGCTGACTCCATGAACTTTAGTATAGACAAGGCTGACCTTCTTAAAAAAACCAAAGGAAGCCACCTTTTCCTCCGCGCCGATGAAGCGAAGATGATGCCGAATAGAGGGAAGTAGACTTTCACCTATGTGATACCTGAAAGAGAGCGAGGAGTTGGAGATTGACAAGCGAAAAAAGAATGCAGGCAAAAAGAGATGTGCCTTGGAAAAGCCATTGCCTCGAAAAGGACTACGTGAAAGCCCTCGCGCGCAAGACATGCAGCGGCATAGCTTCCGCTAGGGCCACCGCCGACGACAAGGATTTGTGCGTGCTGTTGGGGTGAGAGGGAGAAAGGAAGATGAACAGAAGAACTGACGAACCTCTGGAGGGTGAAGAAAAGGCATGATGACTGACGACCCCAGGGTGATCCGAGGTGTTGTTAAGTATGTCCAAGTTGTCCTCATCCGACCGAGGTTCCGCTGTTTCCGTACTTTCAGAGGCCCAATCCGTTGACCTCTCCGCAGAACGTTCCATCGATTATCCGCGTATAGTTTTGACTGAATTCTTCGACATAGAAAGTTGCCGACTTAATCCCCGACTGACCGACCGACCGACCGACTCACCGTTTCCCCGAGCGAACATTGAACGTCGATATCTGGATCTCACATGAATCGAACTACGGTGTCATGTAAGCCGTCTTCGGTGCCTCCACGCGTACGTCACTGAAATCTAGACCGGCGACTTATAAAAGAACGGACAATGCTGTCTGTCAATCGGCCATTCTTCGATTTTAAACCTGGTCTTGTCATGATGGACAGGCAAGTGATGTCTGAACTGGGGGGAGCACCGAATGGACCCTACACTCTCCCTTCGTATCTCCCGCCCATCAGACATCTGCCCAGCCCCCTTCATCGAGCTTGTATGAAGCCTCCGACTCGGGTTTGTCTGGACTATCGACCAGCTTCGCGACGCGCTCCTCTGCACGACCTGATGTATACATTCAAGTATTCTCAGCGTCGGGACAAGATAATGGTGACAAGGAACGGACGGGGACCCAAAAATCAATGACCTAAATCATACCTTTGCGTAAAAAGACTCTCGTTGCTGACGCGTGTGATAGAATATGGCCACCTATAGGTTTCAACGCACCCCCAGCGACGAACGTCATGGTCGCGCCGGGATCGGCTATTCAAGGTGTTGTGGCAGTGAGTTGAATGAACACAACGCGACACACATGATACTGACACTGCACTTGGTTGGTAATAAGGATAGCAACCTTTGAAGGTCAATAGTGAGCTAATCTTGGTAAGTCTATCAAAGGATATGACTTGCATTAAATTCTTCGGAGACTTTAGACAACTTGGAGAGCATCTGCACCAACCCTCATGAGAAACTGCATCGCACATACACCGAAGATCCCACCTGAGCCAGCTGCGAGGGTGCTGGTGAGTACAGCGCGTCAAGAAAAAAAACCTGTTCGTCACCTTCTGCTGTCTCTCACTGAGCTCACCACGGCCAGAGAAATCGACGCGAAACAGAGCCATTATACTGTCAACAATCTTTCAACGCAAAATGAATGAGTGTACATTTGGATTTTCATCGTCCTCACAAGTAGCCTAAACTCTTTCTCTTCAGCGAATCGTTGGGAGCACTCGTTAATGAGTTCCATCTGTGGGGCAAGGGTGATTCAACGTCACTCCCCAATAATGAGTGCCTCAGAGAGCCTTCACCTGGTGTTCACTGTTAAACGCACGAGCTAGTTTTGTTTTTGTTTTCAAGTCCACGAGTGAGTGAATAGGGAGGTAGGCGCACCGTACAGAATGTTCTCAAGGACCATATCTCCACTCACCCCAAATCGGTCTGCAATGGATCTGATGCGATCTGGTCGAAAGGTACCTATAATAATACAAAAGTCCAGAAGTGAATGACGAAACATCCATCTACGTACCCTCTGTGTCAATATATGCTACCTGCGGAATTGCTTTATGGCGAGCAACAGCTTAAGTCCTTAGTTAGCGCACCTTTCCCGCAGCACCACCGAGGTCTGGGGGTAGTTGAGCTACTACACTCATGGTATGTGCCAGTTGAGTCTTTCCCGTGCGGTACTCTCCGTAGACTAATCAAGGTGTTACAAATAGAAGGCGCATGACTCGAGCGAGTCACACTTTCCTTCAGTGATGGACTGTGACATGAGCCCCCCTGTGAAGGGTTAGATATTGTGCACTTTCACCTTTACCATCCTAGGACCTACCTCCTAGCATAGCATCGACGGCTTTGCTGCCCGTGCTGATTATCAGGACCCGTTTGCGCTTTTCTTGTAGCTCAAGACCTGTCGCGAAGGAGGATCCCTGACTTGCGGTTTACTACGGGAACCGAATTTCGAAGGTGAAGTAGTCTCACAATTATCTTATGTGCCGCTTCCTTTGAACGTATTAGCGGTGCGGGGTCGCGCATATACGCCGCAAAATGCTTCTTACTTTGATTTTCTCCACCTTGGCTTCGGACATGCCCTGACGTGACCCACTGTCGTTTGAGCAATTATTCCCGTTGAGTTCGCTGGGTAGATGCTCACTTTAATCTTTAGCATCTGTTTCCTGGTAGTCATGTTGACACCAGACACAGTGTTGATCGCAGCGGCCTTAGGGTTTCACGAATACGTCATCAGTCGGCTACCACCGAATGGAACCGTACCTTGAGCTTCAGGATGTCTTGCATGTTGATCCCCTAGCGTAGGTCGTGGTTGTGTCAGAGGACTCGCTGGAGACGAATGGACACGCATATATACGAACATGTTGCTGGAGTTCGTCCACGGAGTCAAAGAATGGTGCCTACATAAATACAAACTTTAGGCGTGTTTCAGAAGAATGCGCATAACGCGAACCTCATCTACTTCTTCGACCGGACTCTCCGGCCGAGAAGGCGGAGGTGGGGCTGCTGATGAGGCTGCGCGTGCCATCGCCGAAAATAAATGGTCTGATAGGTTCAGTCTGCTCGAAGAATAAAACTTTGGAAGGAAGCGGGAGTGCATGGAGAAGGAGGAAGGCTTTTATGGGGTCAGAAGTGTCGCCTCTTAGTCACGTGCAGTAAGTGAGGAGAGAAGGTTCGTATTGCTTGCCCAATAGGACGCTCAGCGAATGCGAAGCAAATACAAACGAATTATCTATACCTTCCGTAGGATATAACAGTGATTAATAACAGTTAGCAGCAGAATAAGATACCTTCACAGGAGAATAAATAATTATACTCGCCTCCTCGAGGCTCTGTCCACATCCACAAGCATGTCTATGACGCGATCCCTCGCATCTTCGAGCTCCGAGCCACCATTGTAGAACACTTCCCCATCTAGAGCAACTCTCAGCGCTGCGCGCAGACCAGCATTTCGATGCGACGGCGATGGCGGAGGCGAAAGTACTACGGGAACGCCTGAGGAACCAGGTAGCCCAGATGGGAAGAGTCCACGGTACAGGACAATCGCCCCAAGAAGCATACGCACACCGCGCTCCTCGTCGTCAACGTCAGAGTCATCGGAGGGTTGGGTATCTTTGTATCGGACGAACATCCCCGTGCAGATGCACTCGAGCAGGCTAACTAGCTCGGCACTGGACCCGCCCATGGAGCGCCCTGCGTCAACCACCGCGCATCGCTCCTCCTCTTCACGGGCATCCTTTTCAGTGTCGTAGGCCTCGTTCTCGCTGTGCTGTGCATCCGCGTCAAGCACGGCACGCACAAAAGTTCGCCCAGCGAGGCGTGCAACAACCTTGTGCACGTAGCGTACGGCAAGCGAGCTGAGCGGGCTGAGACGGACATCGCTCGCCCTGGCGAGGCTGGTAGAAGCCTCCTCAATGGACATCGCACCAATGACTGCACGCTCGAAAGGCCGCACAACCCGTGCGTGAATCGCTCGCGTCCAGAGTGCCGCAGCGCGGGCACGCCAAATGGGAAAGACCAAGAGAGCGAGGGTGGACAGGTCACCCGGCGAGGTTGCGAAAGCAGGGGTATGAGAAACCATACCCCAATATGCTTGAGCGCGGAGACCAAATGATGTAGTACCTAGACTTTAGGTCAGGACCTCACTGGTATGGGGAGTAGGAATGATGGACATACGGTCAAACACCGCTAGCTCTGCTAGTCTCACCCATGCGCGTTGTTGGAGCTGCTTGTGCTCAAGGGTCTTGGTCTTTCCTCCGCGCGTGGGCGTTGCAAAGCTCAACATAAGCCCCAAAAGACCGGGGTATACACCAAGGGCTGTGAGCAGACACGCGGCTTCGTTTGACGTGCCACGTCGTGTGGGGTCAAGAGCATTGATAAGGGCAGCCCGTCTAGCCGCGTCCGTGCGAGGGAAGCCGGTTGACGACGAAAGAAAGTGAAGGCGTGGGATGCCCTTAGGAAGGAAGGGCAGCAAAATAGTAAAGAAGATGAGGCCGGAAACGACAAGATGGAAGGCTCGCAGTAATTCTCTCCAGCCAAAAGTGGATGGGGAGACCGCCGGCGTAAGAAGAGTGCCAGAGTCGGCGAGAACAAGACCGGTGTGAGTGGGTGGAGTACGGGAATACGAAGTGAGTGGGGAATTGAAGAGAGAAAAGAAGACGAAAACGGCGAGGAGATACTGCGTCGTCTGCACTGGGACAGCAGAAGCAGCGACTTCCTGAGGTTGCTGTTGTTGCTGCTGAGCTGCTTCCCCTTCTGGTACTGGTTGTACCTTTCTTGGTCGGCCGCGCTTCCGCTTCTCGGGCACGACAACAGAAATTGTCTCCTCCTTCGTGGGCTTCGGGTCCTTTGCAGGCTTCTTTGACGCACTTTTGACACGCTTCTTCGGATGCAAGTTAACGTCGTCGTCGTCACTCTCTCCGTCATCAGCGCCGTCATCATCGGAGACATCTGAAGTGGCTTCATCGCGCTCTGGCCCACCAAAGCGAGACGCCCATTCGCGTTCCCACTCGTTGAGAAGTGCAGGACCGCCGACGAGACCTAAAATGAGGGAACGCAAACCAGCTTGTTCACGTTTGAGACGGTTCTCACGCCGTTTTAACACGCTACGCGGTACGTAAGCGGAACGAGCAAGCCAAGGCATGGGGCAGTCTTACTGTATGTACTCCGCGGCTTTCCCAAGGACGTTGGCCTTGCTAATCTTGCGTGCAACCTTGATACCATCTACGAATCCGCGCTCGTCGACTATATCGTTCCATACAGGTTTCTCCAGCTTATTGTCCAATTCAGCCTTGGGAGAGTCTTGACCCTTTTTGGCCTTCTCTTTGTTCTCTAGCACTCGAAGGGCGGGTACTGCATCTTTCAAAGACTGTATACGCGCGTTGAGATTAGTGCGGTATCGTCGTTCGATCGTCGTGTGGCTAGTTTTAGGGCGGCCAATAACAGCAACTGTCCCGCTCAGGGCCGGATCCAATGAGGAGTTAGGCTCGGCAGCCGGGGATTTACGTTTGGAGCCAGCGCTCAGCGCAGGAGAAGGACGCTGAAGGCGCGGAATCGGAAGCTTTTGTGCATCTAATTCATGAGTGTTAGAAGGTAATAGGAGTGTGCACGCAGAGATATCCATACTGGAGAGAATCAAGTGCTCAGGTTGACCTTGCACAGGTACAGCGAGTGTGACACCAGCGGCCTGGCGGACGGATTGCGCGAGCTCATCAACAGTATCATTCGCAGTAGCAACAGTGGGAGCGTGAGTATGTGAAGGAAGATCGGGGGAAGCAGCAACCGTAGAAGGGACCGATGCTATAGAACTTGCGCCAACTGGGTCTAAGATGGGAGAGAAGGAAGCCCCAGATGAAGAAGACGAAGTTACACTCATTCGGCGAGGAGTAAGAGTCTGAGAGAATACTTGTTGCTGAGGTGAAAAAGGAGACATGTCCGTGGGGGCAAACATCTTTGGGTCAAAGTGCAACGCGCTGGGGTCGACAGCAAGAGAAGAATTAAAATCAAGATCCATATTGAGGGGGAGGTTTAATCCAAAGTCGAGCGCAGTGGGATCGAATTTCAAGTTTGTGGGTTGGAAGGTAGCACGTTCGTTGTCCCAAAGATTTGAGAACTGGGACCAATCCGGGGGACTGTCTGCTTGAGATGAGGCTGAATCTGTTGAAGAGGGGGAGGTATCATTGAGGAGAGAAAGATGGTCGAACACGGCAGGATCAACCATAGCGGGAACGTCGAACTGATCGTCTGGGTCTGGGAGCATCGATGATATGGTGTTAGTGGGAGGGAAGTGTATCGTCGTCGTACCACCGTACGTGCATTGCCAGTCTCATCTCGCTCATTCATCGCACCACTTTTGAAATTATGTCATTCCTTCCCACGTGATCACAGAGAGCTCCCTACACCAGTCAACACCCGATAAGTTACGCCATCCATCTTGGCCCCGACAGTACACGACGGTGGCCGCAAACAGGGTAGAGGGGAGTAGGGTCAGCTCAGTGCCGTACATATATCATATCGTGGTGGTGACCACATGCATCGCTGCTCCGTGCATATCCGACTTGCTCGATGGATGGACGTGCCAAGGCTGTGCTGGGCACTATGAGCCCAAACACACGATTTCTTACGACTGCCAAATGGCACAGCTTCAGAGGGTTGTTCTAGCACGCGAGTTGTCCAGATCGCCATTTACAGGCGTTGCGCAAAAGCCAACTTGAACCACACAGCGGACTTTAAAGGCATTCTCATTATATAGCCTGTCGCGTCGTTCATCCCCTCCCCTTTTCCTGCCTCTCTCTTTCTTTTTATCCCCTTCCTTCTGCGCCCTCCCTGAAATGTCTGACGTCGAAGAGAAAAAATCAGGCTATCGCCTAGAATATGCTAAGAATAATCGTGCCAAGTGCAAGGGTAGGTTTGCTCCTCTATCATCTACTATCGCTGTTCTCACCGTTGTACGCGTCTTATGGCTCTCAGGACCGAAACCCTGCAGTGGTTAGTTGTTATTTTGGGCACCCAGCATCCCAAATATTTGACCCCACAATCCCTTGATCGATTAGGCACGGTGCTCGAGAAGGGTACACTCAAGCTTGGCTCTGTTGTTGATTTTAGGGGCCACACGTCACTGTACGTCAACACATATCTTTCTTTATGTTCACGTATACTCACAATATTCTCCTGCGGTATACTTACATTTCTCAACAATCCTTTTTTTTTGCTGGCCCGTCTGGTAGTGCTTGGCGTCACTGGGGTTGCTCCACGCCAACCATCATCACCAATATGAAGAGGTCGTTCTCTAGCGCGGATGAACTTGATGGATTCGACGAGCTTCAGCCTGTAGATCAGGAGAAAATCCGTAAAGCCTGGGAAGACGGCCACGTCGCGGATGAGGACATTCCCGAGACGGCAGGCAAACCCGATGATGGTGATGATGCGAATGAGGAGGCAAAACCTAAGAAGAAACGTGCCCCAGCAAAGAAAGACGAAGGTGAAGAAGCGAAGCCCAAGAAGGCTCGCACATCCAAGAAAGTAATTGCCATCGTTCCTGCTGTTCTTAAGTCTAGGGTGCTGATTTCCTCGCCATTCACAAGAAGTCCGATGAAGAAGGTGATGCTGCGGATGATGCTGGAGAAAAGGAAAAGCCCAAGAAAGCACCCGCTTCCAAGCCTCGTTCAAAGGTAAACATACACTACGTTCGAGTGTGCTGTGCACGCGGGTGCTGATACTAGTGTCTTCAGAAAACCAAAGATGAGGACGAACAGATGAACGGGGCAGAGGAAGGAGCAGAAGAGAAACCAAAGAAGAAAGCTGCTCCACAAAAAAAAGCTCCCACTGCTGAAAAGAAGGTCGCAGAGAAGAAGGCTCCTGCCAAGAAGCGTGCTCCGAAAAAGGTGCCCTGTTTTTTCCTGTCGAACTTGACATCCGTTCCTCACCTACTTTCCAGGATGCGGAAGAGTCTGGTGAGGACTTTGCTGGGGAGATTGATAACGTCCCGGCTGAGGAGGATGAACCCTCAGAGGCTGAGAGTAAGAAACGAAAGGCATGTCTAGCATCCCGTTATGGCAGTGAAATACCCTTCTTACCATGCATCGACGATTAGCGTCCCATATCGAAGGCTGGTTCCACCAAGCCTGCGTCGAAGAAAGCGAAACCGGCCTCTAGTCGTGCCAAGAAAGTTAAACCAACTGATGAGGGTGAGGAGGAAGACTGAAGTTATCTCACCTGTGTGACCTTGGCGTTATTTCTGACCCTTGCCTGCGGTGTTGTTCTGCTTCCCTGTTGCTGTCCGCGTGCTGTCCCCTCTTATAAACATGCTGTCATGTACTATGATTGATAATACCATGTGCGTGCATATCTTATACAGTCGGAGGCGTCTTCTCAACAAAATTCGACGTACTCGCACTGGTGCCTTCGACCAACGTTGTGTCACTATTACAAGCTAAGGCTACAATAAAGAATGCCAGTGTTACAGCTATTTATTCCAAAACATACAGCCCATACGCCAGCGGAAAAAAGATCAAGTTTGAGACAGTACGTTCAGTATGAGTTTCCTCCACTGGATGGGATCGCCGCCGAAAACAATGTGGGGGCTGGGGTTGGAGCAGGAGATGAGACGGGAAGGGAGGTAAGTGTAATTACGGTGGTGCACTGCCCGTGTTTCCGCCAATATTGATAACATTGCCAGGAGCAATGCTGGCAGCCGAGGCGGGGGAATTCAGGCTATCCGCTGAGAGTAACGAAATGAGGGGAGCAGCTTGTTCGGGGGAGAGGGTCGTTGTGGTAGGCGGGAGGGTCAGCACAGGTAGAGTGGTCGTGGCTGGGCTTGTGGTGACCACCTGTCCTGAAGGGAACGACGTCCCGGAGCCTCCGCAGTCGGGCTCGCCGCTATCAACCCCCCCTTGGGTGGAGGGAAAAGTGGCGTTACCGGGTGACGTGCAGTTATTCGTACTGTCACTTTGAACTCCGGTGGCAGCGATGATTGACGCAGCATTGTTCGGGCTTGTACATGCGATGAACTGTTTCATGCGATGGTTCAGGGGATAATAGGAGTAAGAATTATGGGGAACACGTACAGTGCCATTTGTTCGGATTTGGGGAAGCGCGAAGCATGATCTACTCCCTGGGCATGACTGCGTCTGCCATGCATCATCGACACAGAACGCAAGGCGCCCTGTATGCAAGCAGTTTGGCCGCCTGTGAAGTCCCGCAATGAGAATTATCGACGAAGGAGAGACACCGCGTCGAAGTAGAACACGTACTAGTGCAAGAATCGCTCTCTTGCAAGGTCTGAAACTGACAGTTGAGATCTAGTGCTTGTTCCCCGTTTGAAATGAGAGTGGAATTATCAAGGGCGACAGGACCAGCGGAAGCTAAAGAAGCTGTGAGAATGGCAAGGAGTGCGAAGGTGAGGGGTGCCATGAGAAAGATCGAGAAGTCCAGAAGATTATCGACAACCAGGCCGATTGAAGGTTGGGAGCTCCAGGCTCAGGAGAAAATCGTAAACGGGGAGAAGGGTAAATTTGGAGAGAAGCGACATGTGTCCAGTTTTATAGCGGTTGAATACAACACAACGTGCTCAGTCGCAACACAACGCATGTATGAATGTGTGAGGAGAACAAAAAGAGAAAGCCATCGTGGGAATTTTAACGGAGGTAGCCGAGTGAACTCTGTCCAACGGTGTCCCGACGACATACAGCATCACAAGTACCAAGGCCTCAAAGCTTCAACATCCAGCATGGTGAGTCTTTTTTATCGTCAGGTCCAAGTCCATGGATTATTTTGTGTGTTCGATATCTTGCGGATAGTTGAGACGTAGGATGGATGGCCCTTGTGATCCTGGGATGTCATACCGTGCTCTCATGCGTCCCCCTCACGACTGTAGCACGATGCTAATTTATGTCTCGTTCTATTACAGACCAAGAAAAGAAGAAATGGTGGCCGTAACAAGAAGGGCCGTGGACATGTCACCTTCCTCCGCTGCTCGAACTGCTCTCGCGCAGTTCCGAAGGATAAAGCTATTAAACGTTTCACGGTGAGGAATATGGTTGAGAGTGCTGCGGTGCGGGATATCAGTGAGGCTTCGGTCTACACTGGTGCGTTCGTTTTGCTTCCTGTTTGTGATCTTGACATATCGCGTTTGGGCGTGCAGAATACGTCATTCCGAAACTCTACATTAAAATCGCATACTGCGTATCGTGCGCCATTCACTCACACGGTTGGCTCAAATTTTGTTTGCGAGGCTTGGTTTTCATATATCCTTACAGTTGTTCGTGTGCGTTCGCGTGAGGGTCGCCGCAACCGCGCGCCTCCGCCCCGCATTCGGTGGAAGGATGGCAAGAAGGTTAATCCTGCGGTTGCCGCTGCAGAGGAGGCCAAAGCTGCTGGTGCAAGGGGAGCATAAAGGATTGCACATTGCATCATCGCCTTTTGTGTTGTACCAATTATTATGCACCCGCACTCTACTCCCTCTCTTTTTCGCCGTAAATAAAATGCAGACCACTATCCGTGTCTCACTCCTCACTGGCCTCGATAGAGGTTTTGTTACGAGAAAAGGGGCAGCATCATGGATGCAGGCAGACGACGAAAAGGAGAATGTTTCTTACACGACTATCTAGAAGACCGTCATCGTGCCGAGGAAGGGCACAGTAGAGCTGCTAGCGAAAGCGAAGAATATGCTCTGTGCCACTCTCGAATGTCCCCCACCCGGTAAGAAAAGCACGGAAGGAGTGATAAGGTGTTGGCGGTTCAAAAAGGAAGAGAGAACGAGGTCTCGGCTTTTTGTATGCCGGCGGGTCCCGACCCGTTCCGTTCCGTGGTCCGCTCCGCTCGTCACGTTACCGATGCCCGATCCGATTGCGCTTTGGTTGCGGCTGCGGGCAGGACAGACTCGCCTTGTCCTTGTCGCCTTCATTGCTACCGCTCACGGCATCGGATGCCAAAGCTAGTGAATCCTCTTCCCCAAGCTCTTCCCAAGGAATGCGCAAAGGCAGCGAATATCTGTGCGTTTATTTGCTTGCCCTCGTCCTTTCCGTGCATACTAATGTCTCTCCAGTCAAGAGTTTTGTCGACAGTAACAACAACGGTCTTGATGGCGTTCGTATCACATCACTGTATAACTCACCGCTTGCTCAACCAATCTTTCATCAATCAGGTCATCCCTCGCTCTATCCTCGAGCGAGCAAGTGGTTTTGCCATCTTCACCGTCATCAAAGCAGGTTTTCTCTTCTCCGCACGCGGCGGAGGCGGAATTGTGATCGCGCGTTTGGAAAATGGATGTAAGCCCCTCGTTTCCTTTTAATCTTTCCGACAGACAGATAGATGACCCTCCGTCCCTAGCGTGGTCCGCACCAAGTGCCATCGGCCTTGCGGGTGTCGGTGTGGGTGGTCAGGCTGGTGCAGAAATGACAGACTTCCTCGTCGTGCTCAATTCCCGCTCAGTCAGTCTTTACCCCTCAACCCTAACTCTGCTGCGGGAGGCTGACTAATTCGACCCTTGGCGCGTGCTTGGCCCTGCCCTGCCTTCAGGCTGTTGTGAGTATCGTCATACCCCACCGATAATGCTCGGAATCTAATGCGCCCGCTATCCCACATTTAAACCTTAACAGAGGTCATTCATGGCTGCAGGCTCACTGACTCTCGGCGGTAATATGAGTCTAGCTGTAGGGCCTCTGGGCCGTAACGGGGAAGCCTCAACTGCTCTGAGCACAAGCGGCAAAGTTGCCGCAATGTTCGTACACCTTATCACTTTCATCGTTAGCCCTTGTCCGACGTCCCCTCAGGTACAGCTACTCGAAAACGCGTGGCCTCTTCGGTGGCGTTTCGATCGAAGGCTCCGTCATCGTTGAGCGACAGGATGCGAATGTGCAAGCATATCGCTCCAACGTAAGCGCCAAGCAAATTCTCAGTGGCAGCATCACACCGCCCAGCTGGACACAGCCTCTTATTCGCACACTTGAAGCCTGTACCAGCTCACCCGGCGGACGTGCGTGGGTGGCAGACGGACGACCCTCAACTGGCTCGTCTTACGCGTTTGGTGGGATCGCAAGTTCTAACACGGAAGTCCCACAATCATTGCGCAAGCAGCAGCAGAGATCAGCTACCGTCCCCGCCTTTCCCTCTGATTCGTGGGGCGCCCGCAAGAATTCGGACGGATATTTTGGACCTCCTGAAGAGGAGGCTGTTTTTGGTTCGGCCTGGGACTATGATCGTGCTCCCCAGATCGACGATCCTTCCCCTTTCGAAACCCGCTTCGAAAGTGATTTTGTTCCCACTGTGCGCTCGCGTGCGCGACATACTCCTGGTCAGTCACTCGACTCTTCCATAGGTACGAGCTCTGGCACGCGACTGCAACCAGCACACTCCCGATCGGTGAGTAGCGCAGCGGGCGCCACAAATCCGTTCTTCTCACCAGAAGAGCGTGGGAGTGATGGGTATGATGTTACATCGTCATTTGGGCCGACACTCGAGGACGAAGATGACCCGTTCGGGGCGGGAAATCGTGCTATGGATGCCGCGGCTGCACAGTACCGTGAGGCTGAGCGCAATCGTGTGCTTAGTAGGCCACTTGCACAGGGGGAAGGTGTCGGTCGTGCGATTGCACTATTCGATTTTCGTGCTGTTGAATCGGGAGATCTGTCTTTCTTGAAAGGACAGGTCATCACTATTACAGAGAAGAGTGACTCAACAGATACATGGTGAGTCTCATACTGCACCTTAGCCATCTGGAGCACTGCGTGCTGACCTGTTCATTCGGCTTAGGTGGAAGGGTAGGCTCGAGGGAAGGGAGGGTTCGTTTCCTGCCAATTTTGTAGAGGTTGTATAATATGCACGAGATATTACATAAGACATTGTACCCTTTCGCGTCACCAACCGCCAACCAACGGTGCCTCTACCATATTCCACTGCTATGTCCTCCAAACGAAAATGGGATCAGGCTGCACCGGAGGAGGTCAAAGATGACCCTGAATCGCCCGCAAAGGTTGCGAAAGTGGACGAAAGCAAAAACGCCTCCACCGCTGCTGCCGCAGCAGCAGCTATTGCGGCCAAAATCGCTGCTCAGTACAGTGGTGCTGCAGCTGGGGGCGGGGGCGGGTTACTCGGACCAAAGGACATACACGACGGAGAGTTTACTCAAGACATTGATATCAATGACGTGAGGAATCGATATATGTTGACCAAGGGTTCCACGCAACAACAAGTGGGATACTCCATTCCCTCCATGACAGAAATACCTCACAAAAACTCGTGTCTATTTTCTTTTAGATACACGACGAAACAGGTGCATCGGTCAGTACAAAAGGTATATGGTACCCCGATCGCGCGAAGGCCACAGAGAAAGACCCTCCTTTGTACCTTCACATATCCGCGAATACGAAGGAAATATTACAAAATGCTATTGACAAAGTCAATGAACTCATTGCAGTGGACATGGGCTCTCTCGTTGAGGATAAGGGAAGGCGCGAAAAGGTGCATCTCTCTCTGCATAGTTCGGTGCTGTTTGCGGTGCTCACGTCCTCTTAGCGTAAATGGCCTGAGGAGAAAATCTTCATCGGCTTGGAGTCAATCCGTAATTTCAACGTACGCGCCAAGGTTGTCGGCCCTACAGTAAGTGCCTGGTCATTCGACGTAGTTATTTTCTTATGAGCCGTCCGCAGGGCATGTTCGTCAAGTATATCCAGCAAGAAACGGGGACCCGCGTGCAGATCAAAGGCCAAGGATCGGGGTTTGTGGATCAGGAAACCGGGAAGGAGTCAGAAGAGCCCATGCACATTCACATAACGTGTGTTTGAGTCTCGGCGCATTCAGCTGTTCTGACGGCTTCTCTAGCGGACCCGAAGAAGGTCAAGTTGCACGCGCAAAGGCGTTAACGGATGACCTACTTGAGGTTGTCCGAGGGGAATATGCGAAGGTCAAGGCGGTAGTGCATCAGCAACAGATGGAGCTTCACCAAGCCCAAATGCAGTATGCCTCTTATGGTATGATGGGGGTATGTGCCTTCTCTCCATCATGGCGCTCGTCTCCCTACAGTATTATTTTCTCATTTTCTGATATTCCTACCCTCCTTAGGGTTACGCGCCGCCCCCTCCATCAGCGGCGCCTCCACCACCACCCCCCGGTGAACAACCACCACCACCACCTTCCGATGGGGCTACATCTGGCTCAGGAACTGCCCCTGCTGCACCGGCTCCTACGGACATGGACGCTTACACGTCGTACTGGTACGTTTCATCCCTTACAGGACCTGGGTCACCCCTACATATCACAATCACACAGGGCTGCATATGGCTACGACGTGAATTCGCCGGAGTTCAAAGAATGGCAGGCAAGTCAAATGGCACAATACAACCAATATTATGCATCCCAAGGATATACTGCGCCTGGCTCCGATGCCACTGCTGCGGGTGGTGGTGCTGCGGCAGCTCCTGCCCCGCCTCCCAGTGAACCAGCACCACCCCCTCCGCCACCCACCTAGACACGTCCCGCCGTCGTTTACATGCTCAATCTGTAGATCCAATCTTGTACATGTGCTTTGCGGTCGTTGGGCGTGTTAATATATGTGGACTTGGTTGTTGACTATGAGCGCGCATTAGTCAGTGTTACGGCAAAAATGAAATGGGCCTGTCGTCGGGTAATGTTTTCGGCGTCAACGATGTGATGAGTGATGAGCTCGATTAACAACACATGGCAGTGGTTCCTCTCTAGCCAGACGACTACAGGATGAACTACACAGTTGCTCTCCTCTGTTTCTTTTCGGTGGTTCTTCTATACCTATACCTGTACATTCGTTTGAACGATGCTAAACTCATGGATCTGCCTCTTGAGGTAGCCGCTGCTTTCTCTCCTCATAGGATCAGCCCAAGAGACGCTTTAGAAGCATCGGCAATCCGAAAAAATCGGCATTAGAATCAAAAGCGTTCCTCCCACCCAGGACAGGACGGAGGTATATCGTCGTCGGCGGGGTATGTTAGATGTTTACCAGCCGCAAGTCAAGTGGCGTCCCGCTTACATCCATCCTCTTTGTTGAACAGGCTGGCTTCCTCGGTGGCTGGATCGTCCGCCATCTGCTCGAGCGCGGCGAGCACCCAAAACAGATCAGAGTCCTCGACGTACGCGCACCTACGCGCCCTGACCTGACCTCTGGCTCTGCCAAGGACATCGACTTTCGTCTCGTCGACGTCACCGACCGAGAGCAGGTCCAGGCAGCCTTCAGGGCATCCTGGCCCCTGGCCCCTACACCTGCATCCGCACCCGTAGGTCACGGTCTGGGTTTGGCAAATAGCCGCGAGGAGGAAGAGGAGGGGCAGGAGTTCTTGTCTCCCGAGATCACCGTCTTCCACACCGCGGCCAACATCCGCTTCTACGAGCGCCACCCCAGACTGCAGCACCTGTCGGACAGAGTGAACGTCGGGGGGACGCAGAACGTTTTGGATGCCGCGCGGGACGCAGGCGCGAGCGTCCTCATCTATACCTCGAGCGGCTCGGTGTCCATTCGGCGCACACGGCTGTTGCTTTGGCCTTGGGAGAAGCGACCAGAGTTTTCGGTGCAAATCATCGACGACAACGACAACGACGGGCGGCTGCCGCGACGCCACGAAGAAATGTTCTCAAACTACGCCGCGTCCAAAATCAGGGCCGAGGGGCTCGTTCGGGCGGCCGACGGGACCCCGCTCAGGCCGGTATCTGGGAAGAGGCAGGGCCGGCTTCGCACCGGGTGTCTGCGACCGGGGAACGGTATCTACGGCACGGGTGGAGACATCCTCTGCGGCGCGTATCTCGCGCGGCAAGTCAACCCCTCGTGGATACAAGACATCCTCCACAATTTCATTTACGTGGAGAATGCCTCGCTCGCTCATTTCTGCTATGAACAGCGTCTGATCGAGAAGGCGCGAGGCTCCCCCAATCCTGATGTCGGCGGGCAGGCGTTCGGCATCGTAGACGCCGGCCCGCCCGTTACGTACGGCGATGTTTACACCGTACTCACCACTCTTACCGATGGGCGTACCGTGTTTCCTCGGTTGTCTGCCACCGCCATGCTTATGCTCTCTCACATATTTGAGGGGCTACACCTTCTACGTTCTTTCGCTGCGTTGTCGTCGAGCCCTCTCCTCCGTCACCTCGGACAGATTGTACCGGCTCCAACCGGGGATCTCGTCAATCTCCAGCCCTCGCTATTCTCCCTCACTATGATACACCTGATATGGGATGATTCCAGTGCTCGGACACCCCCGGAAAGGGGGGGTCTGGGCTATAAACCCCAATGGACGACACTCAGTGCATTGTGCAAGTTAGTCGAAGAGCATAAAAAAGCGGATGGCCGCTCTGAAGCGAGGTCGATGAGTGGCGGTATCAGCTTTGGGTTTGGAGTATCAAGTGGAGCAGTGAAGGTGACCGAAGACTTCGCTACGGACACCACTTCTGTTCGATGAATGATGATCCACCCAAAGTCCATATTTGTTAATAGTCATTTGTGCATTAGCAGTCAGTGCTAGTCAGTGCTAGTCAGCTTATGGTGTCCATCTGCAGGTAGCTCACCACTCACGCGAAGAAACTGCAAAAAATATAGAACTAGCCCACCGCGAGGGTCGAACTCGCAGCCTTCAGATTAAACTCATGAGATGACTATGCACTCGCCATAAGAGTCTGACGCTCTATCCGATTGAGCTAGGCGGGCATTAACAGCTAGAGTAAAATAAGATTACTGGAACATGCAGTGCTCTTTACATCTATATCGTTCATTTCTATCTTCCTAATGCAATAAAATCCTTGTAATGATTCCAATCCGTTGTACAAGCCGGACAATGCTCACTGTAATAAATGGAAGCAATGTATAAGATGTGAAGATAAGCCACCGCCTCGTGCGAATTAAGCGCATGGGAACTAGGTATAGCATGAATAATGTAGCGCAATGATGCAAGATTGACAGGAGAGGCAACGATTTAACAACAGCGGAGGCTTATGTCTCAGGGTTTGGGATCTATACTATAGCCAGCCAGCGACACTGTGGACGAGGATGCTGTCAAGGGCCCAACTGTCGCTTTGGTTATGGACTTCGAGTTGGGAGTACCTGGCACCCATAGCACGTTCGGAGGTGTTTCGGGCCCTGGTGTAATCGGTCGCGATGAGGCGGGAGTAGGAGCTTGCGAGCGGTTGTGGACAAGGTGCGCGCGGACGAGGTGACCGGCGGCGAGAGCACTGAGGAGGGAGAGCTCGCCTGCCATGACGGCAGCAGCTATGATGCGAGCAAGCTGTTGGGCATTCTGACCTGGCTCTGTCGGGTGCGCGCCCTTTATACCTAACATCTCCAATACGGATTGCTGGGGGCAAGGACAGTACCACCGCCAACGGTGCCAACTTCTATGCAAGGCATTGTGATGGTGACAAGAACATCTTTACCTTCGTTCGTTCTAGTATTCTGGTCAACGAATAATCCTTGCCAAATGCGGCAGAAAAAAAACTTACAACTCCATCAGCGTCATGCAGTTAGATGATTCCACATTCTGTGCTGGGTCTTGTCCAGTGGCAATGAATATCGCAGTCAAGATGTTTGCGGCATGAGCATTGAAGCCACCGACGGAGCCTGCCATCGCGCTGCCAACTAGGTTTTTCTTTATGTTGAGGTTGCACAGCGCCTCCGGTGTGGTCTTCAGCACCGACTTGACAACATGACCGGATAGGACCGCCTCTGCAACCACACTCTTGCCACGTCCCTCGATCCAGTTTATGGCGGCAGGCTTCTTATCGGTACAATAATTACCAGAGAGGGCGAGGACAATCATCTCCGGGAAGTACTTGCTCATGACTTCCAGCGCCTTTTCGGTACCTTTCGAAATCATGTTCATGCCCATTGCGTCACCAGTGGTCGTTGCGAATCGCACAAACAGCGTTCGACCGGCCATGGCGGTCTTAAGCTTCTGCAGCTTTGCAAAGCGCGACGTACTCTCGAATGCTTCCTTCAATATCGCACCACCTTCACTTGAGTCGATCCACGCCTTAGCAGCAGCTGCGAGAGCAACGGATGGGAAATCGATAGCAGGGCCGCGGGTCATGCCGTCGTAGATGACAACAGTAGCGACGCCTCCTCCAGCATTGAGAGCCTTGCAGCCACGGGACGTTGAAGCCACGAGTGTGCCTTCTGCGGTCGCCATGGGGATTGGGAACATCTCGCCATCAACCTTGAGAGGGCCCGCGATACCCAGGGGAAGAGGTATGTAACCAACAACGTTCTCACAGCAGGCACCCATGACTCGAGAATAATCGTAGTTCGACATGGGCACATCGGAATGTTCGAGCGTCTTGGTTTTCGACGACCGAGCTGCAAATTCCCATCAGTTATGATGCTAATAGCAAAACCTAAGTGCACGCACAGATTAATGCCCTTCGAATCAAAACGGAACGTTCTAGATCGCCTAAAACTTTCTCCAGGGCATACGCTTGAATTTTACCATTTTGAGCCAAAAGAATAACTTCTTCGTCATTGAGTAATGAGAGGGACACAGAGACTGGGCGAGGACCATTCTCGAAGATGTCGATACACTCTTCCAACGAGCGTATATGAGTTGAAGTCTCCTTTGTGCCAGACTCCTCATCTTGTGAATCTGACTCGTCACTGGTCGTGAATGTAGATTGTTGCGCCTTAAGTTTCTGATCAACTGACTCCAGGAGCGAGGAGATTCCATTCACAGAAGGCGCCCTCGGAACGGCTGGGATAGGGATAGGTCGAACAACTGCAGGCGCGGCAGAATAAACAGCAACGTTTTCCGTGCGAGGCTCCAGGATAGTTGGGATAGGCGCAGGAAGAGCGGGGACCACCCGGTGTTTTTCCTGAACTCGGTCAACGGCATTGAATCGGACACCCTGAGCCTGTTGGACACTGCGAGTAGAGCCAGTCCCGGTAGAAATACCCTTGAGAAGGTAACCGTTAAGTGCAACGCTGACACCAAGGAGTAACACGATCCATTTAGACAGGATAGGGTCACCGACAAGCCGAGTCCATGAAGACATGAAACTATCGATCATATCGTCTGTATCGCGTCCCTTGATCTTGGCTCCCTATGAAGGTGTGGCGAGATGACAGGCACCATGCGCAGGTGAACCGGTGCTGATATGCGTACTATCAACTCAGATCCATTGTGAAGGGCCGCGAGGCTAGAGAGGGATTGCTCAACAGGGGGGCTGGTGATGTCGACGGTGCGGAAGCTAGGTAAGGCATCCCTAGCATAAGGAGAGTTCTGTACCTGCTGAGGGCGGGGCATAGCAGCGCCAGGGGTGAACGTGGTGCACAGGTTCAGCAAGTGGAGTGAGAGGAATGAGACGATCTACAGGAATAAATTAATGATGCCCCTGAAAGGGAGGGGGGGTGCTCATACTAGCAATAACTTTAGGCGCGCGACAGGATTCTCCTCCTTTCCTCCTTTCTCCTTGGACTGAGACTTGAGCAAAGAGCCCTTCACGCCCAATAACGCAGCCGAGGTTCGCTGACGCAGGCTGAGTTTTGGCATCTGGAGTTGGCCATTCACAATCGCGGGAGGCTTGACGTCCGACATGGATGACCTCCGCGATGACAAGGCACGGAACATCTTGATGCGGCGCACCTATAACAATTAAAAACCTTTCGCACGTAAAAGACATGGAACCTACCTCAATCATAATGCTAAGGATAGCGACGTAGAACGTCGCAGTTGCAGCACAATCTACCGTTAAGAGTAGGGCCGCGAGAGCGCAGAACTCCTTGAGCCCGCCGACCTTGCTATATGCACCAATAAGAAGTACGGCAATTTCGAGAGCATAGTCCCGAACGATAATGTTGCCGACTTTATCAAGCGCCTCCACGATGAGGTCTGGAGCTGGCTTCATCTGACCACGCAGACGTCCCTCATGGATGGCGGGCTGTATGAAATGTGGATGGCCAAATACCGCGCGAGCGAGGCGAAGGGGCTTCTCGAATCCGACTGTACAGACCAAGAAAGGAAGGGCTTCAATTAGGCTCACAGGATCGAGAGGTATGCGAAGGTAACTGGCAATAGGCAATGCAACCATGAAAGAAAGGGTCGACGATGAAAGAATTGCAGTAGTTAACCAGAAGTTAGAGCCAAGGCTGCGGGATGCTAGGAAAAGGCGGATGAATGTTGTGTGCATCAATACATATCCGGCGAGAACGAGGAGGATGTCCAGATTGTCAGCTTTCTGGAAAAAAGCGGTATGGTAAGGACCTGTCCACAGATAATCAGACAGAACCACACTAACCTTACTGAGGTCCCAGAAACGGACCACTAGAGTGCGTGCCGCATACACGACCCACTTTCCACTCTTCATCTCTGCAATGGCTTCTTGCTCAGGGTTCTCATGAAGGTATTTGATGGGGCCAAAATCCTCCGAAATAAAAGTGCCTTGCCTCGCGAGAGCATCGGCGAAGTCCTTACGACCCCCCGGAGTAAATGAGAGCATCAGGGTTTCGGAATTTGGCATATCTGAGTACGTAGATGTGAAACAGATTCCATCTCCATCATGGTCGACCGAGTGGCAAAGATTCGTAAAGAATTTGCCAGATGACGTAGGGAATCGATGTATGAGGAACTGGGTTATATTTTCCAAGGAGTTAGCGACCTGCAGAGAGAGCCTGGGACTCTCAACAATCTACATCAACCGGTTAGTGCGCTCAAAGTCAAAAAGGGGGCCTGCACGCGCCTTCTTAGCTGTCCTGGCGTCGAAAGACATGGTGAGTTGCTGAAGCTCGATGGCAGAGGCATGAGTGGACTGATGGGCGAGGACGTCATGCCACTGCACCTCCGGCACGGTAACCCACTCGTTGCCACGCCAGAGTGCATGTGATGGGCGAAAGGGTGGGGGGCTAGTCGGGGCGAAGAAAGAGGAGTGCTTAATAGCAGCGAGGACATGGAAGTACGCGAGCGTGGCAAGCACGAAAAAGAACACGATGGTCTCTATGGGTGATGATGCAGCATGAATTGAAACCGGGCGGATTAAAGCCCTCATTGCGGGAAAACGATGAAGGCACGTGTAAAAACCAGGAAATCAGGGGATTAGTAGCTAGTGGGGGTCAAGAAAGGATGAGGAACGGTGTTTCGAGAACGGGTAGTTACGCGAGGAAGGTGGTGACTGACCGTTGCCAAGAGATGAAATTTCTCTATGGATAAAAAGAAGGGGGGAAAAAAAGGGCGGGTCGTACGATTGAACGAACGAACGAACGTGGAGAGAGCGAGAACGGGAGAGATGAGGAACACGGAACAAAGAGAGAGTGGAACGACAGGAGGGACATATTTATTGTGAATCGAGGTTGACAAAGACCCCGGAGAGCTGTCGCCTGAAATGGGCCAGCCAGCCGAGGGGGGTAGCACGGCACGATGGGCCCCGCCACGGTCGCCAATCACTATTCACTCTTCCCGAGGCTGTGACGTAGCTCCATGGACGTAGCTCCATGTGTTCTGTTCCTTTTCCTTCCCCCTTTTCGCCCCCAAGTGCGGCTCTGCGCCGCGGTGTCCAATTTGTCCTCCTATCAATCTTATTCTTCGCACTCGAATAAACATCCGTTCGGTCATTAGAACCACGCTCGGTCCTCTGCATGATACCCGGTACCATCTGGCGTATGTAAGTGCGTAGTGTTCGGCGGTATGCACTGAGCCCCAATCTGTCTCACAGGAACAACCATTATCCCGCTATGATCTTGGACTTGTACTCCGGCCTAGTACCAATCCTTATCATACCTTCATGTCACAGCATGTACACATGTATCTTCATTCATCGTGTCAGGTATCGGAAGGCGAATAGCCGGACGCGAGATTGTCCGGCTGCACTATTCGGTCGTGAGCAATACGGATACTTCCTGGCTTCCAATCGCCGGAGACCACCTAACTAATTCGATTCGGGTGAAATAACGACGATTCAAGTTGTCCCATTTTTGAAAGCAAAGGCTTTCCCAGCGAGATAGAACGTCTCACACGGTGTTTGTGCATAAGGTGTATTGCGTCTCATAACGGATTATATACACGATCAAAACAGAGAAGGCCATGTCCAGGACAACGCGGTAGGGTAGGCATTTACTGTTTTAATTCCGAGTTCGTTCAGTACACCCATTGCGAGCGATAATACGACACTTACAAAGGTGAGTGCTGCGCCCTTCGTTTTCTTTTCACCACCGAGTTCAAAGCTGTGGCATAGTCTCAACTATCACCATGTCTGACAGAATGAAGAGAAAACATACTGCTTGCAGCGTTTGAGGGCTAATTGCATTTTATATTTACACACTGTGCATTCCAAACGCAGTACAACTTTCTTAGTTGTCTTGGCCTACTCGAAGGTGCTTAGCGCATCCGCCGTCAACACATAGCCAAGGTAAAGACACACCTTTTTGTGAAAGACAGGCTTGGTCTGTCCACCATAACCCGACTGCTTGCGATCGTAACGACGCTTCCCTTGTGCAGCAAGGGAATCTTTACCCTTCTTGTACTGTGTCACTTTGTGAGGGCTGCCAGTGAAGGTTCACAGCCATTCAGAGTGGGCAGGAACAAGTAGCATCATGACGCACGTGTGCTTTCTGCAGTCCTTGTGAGCGCAGACTGTCGGAAAAAACTATGATTAACCATCTCCCTGTTATGGGGATTAGACGAACTCACACGTCCGGCGGGTTCTACGATATCAGCACAATCAGTTGCGATTATCTTAAAAGAAAGTGCCCTCTAGATGAACGCACTTGGGAATATTGACCATTTTCGTCGCGAACAGCGGCAAGGAAGTACAACGGGTTGCGATCGATGTCTGTTAGGTTGTAGGTTGTTGGGTCGTCTGTCCAAGCTACGGCATCTTCCGATAGATTTCGTCTACTGCATAGTTTTATTCTTTGAGTTCAAACTCCGCCTTATATATATCATGGTGACCTAATTAGGCATAGGGTCTACATTAGAACTTGTCATAACCCATGCACATTTCTTGGCACTTTTTGGACAGTCCAGGGATGGAAGACAAAGGCACCTCCACATTTTTTTGATACATTTGAGACTATTTTCAACACTTTTCATGGCCTCTCATAACTCATGCCTTGGCTGTGGCTACCCAGAAAAGAAGTATGGGTTATGACAAGTTCTACTGTACCAGGGATGCAGTTCAAGCTTGTGGGGGCTCTCTTGGTCAATAGACAGGTCCATTCACAAATTATGTATCTTGGTATATTTGTAACTAAAGTCCATTCATATCTATGGGCTATGTCTTCCAATCACAGCTGCAGCAGCTGAGCATGGAGTGTCATACATCTCATGGCTGACACATAAATTTGTGAGTGTGTCACAGAGTGGCTTGCACAGGGGCAAGAGAACTGCTGTTGGCATGTGAGGAATGGTCTTGACCCCTAGGTGTGGTAGGCCTGTCTAGGCCTAGGGTTGGTAATACAGGTTGGACTCTGTAGTCAGCATGTATGTCAGCATTGGTAAGCCCTCAGTCAGCAAAGTAGTCAGCCGAATGGTCGGAACATGGCCAAGTTTCACAAGTCAGTAGTATCACATCATGTATCCTGTAGTATTTGTATGTGAGTGCATGCAGAGATGAGACTCTAAGTCGAGTCTCCTTGTCAACTAGGAGTAGTGACTTGTTCCCTATCATCTTAAGGAGTAGCCGTGGCTTGTTTTGCTCTCCTGAGTATCTTCTGCTTTGTCTTCTGTATTGCATGCATACCTGACAGACCTGGGGTGGATTCCAATTCTAACACTATCAATGAATCACTAGGGAGTGATCAGAGTTCCTTCCTGCCAGTAACAGTGGAAGTGTCTGCTGAGTTTATCACCAACTCTCTCAGTATTTTGAATACTGATGCAGTCTAAGTGTCACTGCTCTCACCAGTGACAGAGTGTGTGCACCCTACATGGGGCTGGTAGCAGGTCTATGCAAGCCACATTTGTAAGTGAAAAGACATGCCAATTTGTAAGCAAATGAGTGTGAGGTTCAAGCAGTTGATGAGCTGTGAAAGCACAGTGAACACAGTGTGGGAAACCAACTGTAGTTGTTACAACCATATGTAACATTGCAGTCTCCATGTGTGTGAGAAGTTTTGGAGAGAGAGAGAGCAACATATGGGCAACCTGCAGGGGATTCAAGAAATGAAAGGATTTGTAAGCAATGCATGATGAGGTGGTTGAGTGAGAAATGCACTGTCATTGGTGTTGGAACTCAATAAATTTAGAGACAGGCAGATGTAACATCACACTGGTGATGCACACATGAAGTTATGGAGGGATAGAGGATTGCATGCACAACCCACAGCAAATCTTTGGAATGTCTCCTGCCATTTCTTGAATTTGAAATCGCAAAAACAGTTTGTGATTTTTCAGCCCTGTGGGCAATTAAATGTGATCTCCGCTCGCAATAATCAAAGACAGGAAATGCATGAATAAAACCCAATAAAAAAAGGAGCACTAGCTATCTGTGGGATGTTCTATGACTGCGGCACAGCACCCTATCTAGGTAGACCGGAAGTCAGAGTAAGCTGACCCCAGTGGCGCTGATCCGGCATCCGGCACATACGGCTATTAACCATGACCGGGACCTTGACTTTTGGCCGGAGCGTCAATGCCAACAGGTCCATTGTTCCATTCGGTGACCCTTGAAACTTAAACGGCGACCCTTGAAACTTGAGAGAAATCTACTGTCAGGAAAATTTTCTCATGGGGACTGATCAACACCGGTATAACTGTAGTCTCCGAAGCAATGGATCGCGACTGATGAGGTAACGAGTTCCGGTTGGCCGTCAGCCTTGTCAGCGCCAGCATGATAGGTTCATCAACCTAAGAATATGGCGAGCACGGGCCCCCGATAGTTACGGAGCGGGCGCGATAGGATGCATGCACTTACATCGCGGTGAATTACTCACTCAATCAAAGTGATACGCGTCGTTAGAGGCGTCTAACAGCGGCGGACGCGAAAAAAAATTGTTCTCATAGGAGGGTGCCTAACACAGATTGTTCTCGAAAGTAGAGGACCTCGGTGTGCGCCGCACAGCCGGCACTCCATGACGCGACGCTACAATCTAGTCATCGACACCCTGGTTCTTCGATAGACTACCTTGTTGTTGTAGCCGCATGACAGCAAGTTGGTCTGGGGTCTTGAACACAGTCGACAGGTTAAATCTTTCTTCGCAAGCCAATCGAAATTCATCAGCCCGTAGTGAGTTAATATCCTTCAAGAATGACCATACGTCCAATGCTGTCTATGGACAACGGCATTGAGCTGACACATCGGCTACAATCGTCAACTACCACTTACCTTGAGCGGTAGGTCCACCTCGGGATTCAATGTACCAAGCACCACGCCTTCGATCTCATCTCTCGGGCTACCTAGGATTTGTAGGCCCCGTGCTGCTCCTAGGACAGCTCTGGCATTGGCAGAGTGTCGCTGCAAATACTGTGTGTTGTAGGCTTCTAATGTCACCTCCTTGGTAATCAGAGTTTCCAAGGCAACGGAAACTACAGCCCCGACCGGAGAAGGGAGCAAAGATGGAAGAGACTCGTCTGAGGATAAAGGTCAGCAAGGTTCGATCGTGTGAGGGGACAAACAGACATAGTTTTCGGAAGTGGAGACAGCGAGCATGCAACTCAGGGTGATCGGCATCGAGAACGTTTGCGTGTTTGAGCGCTCGAACGGCTTGCAAGTACTTGCCTGGGGTACAATGACTCAGAATGAGGAGGTATCTTAGTTCCATTTAACACACCCCGCCGAACTGCGACATCGTATACCGAAATCCATAGATCAATATTGGTTATGGATAGCGGGAGTAAAGGAGATAGCAGTTTCCATGCGCGGTCGAGCGGTTCAGGGCTTGTCAATAGCTTGATGCCATCGGGGTCGTCGTCTTTCTGGGGTGTCAGATCGAGACCTTTGTCCTCATTTGTTGATGCTGCTGCCGCTGCCACGAGGCTTGAGAGAGGACCACCACTTCTTAGCAATTCAATCCACACCTTTCCTCTGCTCCTCTTGTTTCTGCTGTGCCTTTTTAGCTCTTTTCTTTGCTTTCTTCTCCTCTTCTGCAGACATGCCTGAGAGACATGACACCGTTTTTTCAGGGCTATCGGAAACGGATCTCTTACCCGTCGACAAAACTTCCCTTGCGTGGGATGGGTTGTCAAACAGTTGGACGTAAATCTGTGTGGTGGGAGTGATGAGCCCGATTTCTGCTACCAAGGGTACCTTACCTGTGACGCTGATATAGCGCAATGGATATATGCAGGATGAGACCATAACCGATCCTCCCAAGAAAGAAGACTGGCCAATCAAGTCAGCAATAGCTTGAGCGGATTCCGGGCTGCGTACTTCAGGTAGATGTTTATGGTGAACTTTCGTAAGGAATACCCGTGAAAATCAAATTGATCGTCTTCGAACTCCTCGAATATCTGTGCATGGGGAATTTTAAGAGGGAGAGGAAAAATTCCTGGTGACTTCGAAAAAAGCTGACCTTCCGCACGGAGTGGTACTTTTTAAGGGCATGATGTAGTTTACCTTGACGTCGATGTGCATTTCCTTCTTCGGTAAGGTATAGAAGAGACTGCATCTCTTCCAGGTCAGCACCAGGGCTCACAGCATCTTTCTAATATTAGAATACGAATACACATAATCAGTAATCGACAGGGGGAAGGCGTGCCCGATACCTTCGTAAACAAACCAAAGGTGTCACTAGCTTCTTCGATAAGGCCAGCTCTGAGTTTGTATTTGGCTGATTTAGTGTTTAAGAAGCGATCCTGGCCATCCAAGAGCTTGGCTTCATTGACTGCAACGGAGGCCCCGTGAAAATCTCCTAGACGTTTCAAGATGCGGCCTCTTAACGTGTGGAGTTCCGGAAGGGTCGGTGTATGGGTAATGGCTGAAGACAGGAGAGACAAGGCGCGCGAGTGCTGACCAATATGAGAAAAGTGCTGAGCAAGGAAGTACAGCGTCCAAAGGTAGGTCGCCGGTACATCACTGTCTGGCTCTGCCACGACATCATTTGGGGACTCATCCAGGAGGCAGCCTTCTTCTAGAGTCCGTCGGTAGCCATCTACTAGCTCCTCAATGATGGTGCGCTTTTGGGTATCTTGGTACAAAGGTTTCAAATCAACGAAAAGAGAGGGTATGCCTTTTTTTAGCCCGCGCAATAGATAAGCATTTGCCAAGGGTCTAAAACCCTCCGCTGCAATCCATATAGGCAGTGAGCAAGATTCACAGCATGGGACTGTCACTGACCTGAAGCCACAATCAACTCTAGCCGTTTAGGGGTCACAGTACGAGGATTCTGCATGGACAAGTCTTGCAACAGGCGTAACGTACTAGCACGATTAGAGTCAGTGACAGCTCCTGGAGGCCATCAAAACAGCTTGCTCGTAAATAAAATATGCCGCAAGACCGAATAAATCTCACCGAGGTCGATATTTTTACTCCTGAAGAGCCCATAATAGTAACCCGTGTTGTCTAGGTTACAAGAGATTAGGGCGCGCCAGGCCTGTTCCGCCTCGGCTCCTGGTCCTTGCCTTGACAGTAATCGTGCTGCCATCCGGAAACAATCAATCAAAGCGCGGCGACCGTAACTGAAAATCACACCTCTGGTCTCCATTATGGCAACGCGGTCTACGATAGCCCTAGACTTCGCATTGACATCGAGAAGTGTAAGTGCCTCGGCCAATTCACCCATATCTTCCAAGATTTTGACGTGGTAGAGCAGGAGGTCTGATTGTTCAGTATCGTAGTCCGGGACGTTCTACCAAACAATGAACGGGAGATGAACAAACCAGCACATAATACAGCGGAAGTGCAAATCACCCACCTTCAAGGAACGCTCGTATTGCTCTAACACCCTCCTAGCCTCTGCAAGGTTTCCGTTGAGGTGGTATGCCAAAGCCAGCCCGATCCAATTTTGCCGCAAGTTGGGTCGTAGTTTTAGGAGAAGGAAACGAGTGTCTACGAGGCCATCATAGAGACGAAGTTGCGTCTGGAGATGCGCTGCGTCTCGTAGAATGTTCATATTCTCCTGATTCAAGTATATGCAAGCCATGCAATTAGATTTTTGGTCTCAACCAGCAGGGAAGACATAGGCAGGAAGAGAAAAGGAAACAGCGTGTACTTTCCCGCACGGACTGGGGAATCATTATTGAGTCACTCGTGCGGGCTATTGAGAGCACTGATAACCTGAGAATGCAAGAGCACGTGCGAAACCCTCGTCCGCGGGTGCCCGACTTCAACTCACCTTGTCGAATCGGAGGGCCTGGGTATATGATTTTAGAGCCTCTTCGTAGTTCTTTTCACCCTTTTGAATAAGGCCAAAGACATGCCAGACAATGTGGGATGTCAAATCCAAGCGAACACCTTTCTTGACAAGTTCTAGCCCCTCCTCCCTCTTTCCCATATGAGTTAAAATAAGACCCTTCATACACAAAGTCTCTGGTAAGATTACCGGGAATCAGACCGACTTGTCCATACGAGGATGATACGGACCTCCGTGTTCGGGAAACTTCTTAAGGATCTGGTCCGCTGTCTTCTGACCTTTTTTGAGTTGCCGGGTCTCATAGAGATTCAACAGTTCCCGGAACAATGATGATTCCTTGGAAGGGAGGACCCTTTTTGCAGGCGTTGGGGTCATGACCGAAGTGTGACTGAGAACGAGCGACGACGGACTGAGTCGTATAGAGCGCCCAGTGCACAAGTACAGTTACTTTTACGCCGCGAAGTGGCCGTGGATTATGTAATTAGGTAACAAGTCCACACAACGCGAGCCGCGTCTCGGTCAGCGCGCTGTCTGGCTTGGCCAACTGAACTTAACACCCTCACCCTCTGGCGTCATGGTAGCCCAAACTCGTGGGGGTGGCCAGGCCTCACCTCAGAAGCTCAAGTTTCATGATAAGCTTGTCGGAAAGGGCCTCTCCACTGATGCCCTGCTCAAGAAGCTGAAGAATCTCCACACCCAGCTTGCAGAGCTGGACCAGGACCGCGTTGATACTACCACCCTCACGACGGCTCGCAAGGACCTAATCCACAATACCATTCTCCTTCACAAGGATCGAGGAGTCAAAGCTTACGCGGCTTGTTGTTTGGCTGACATCCTCAGACTCTTTGCTCCTGACGCTCCTTACACGCACAATGAGCTCCGCGATATCTTTCAGTTCTTCTTCCGCCAGCTTGCCACAGGCTTGAGGGGTTCGGAATCTCCGTACTACAATGAGTATTTCCATCTTCTCGAATCTTTGTCTACAGTGAAGAGTGTTGTTCTTGTCTGTGATCTCCCGAACGCCGAGGAGCTGATGGTCGACATCTTTCGTGACTTCTTTGCCCTTGTCCGCCATGATCTTTCCAAGAAGATCGAGCTCCATATGGCAGACGTTTTGGTAGCACTGATAGATGAAGCTACCTCTCTTCCATCCGAGTTAATGGACATAATAATGGCCCAGTTTCTTGACAAGAACTTGGTACGTATGAAGATCCCTTTCCCTCTTCACTGTGTGTTCTTCCACGCGTCCAAGATCCATCAAGTCGTGTGACCTAGTGCTTAGGATGCACGACAATTACATATATACCTGCCGAGTACTGACCATTCTCCTAGGGACTAGATAACCCTGCCTTTCGCCTGGCTGTTCAAGTCTGTAACACCACATCGGATAGATTGCAGCGGCATGTCTGCCAGTACTTTACGGAGATCATTGTTCAGCATGCGCCGGACGAAGAGCTCGACGATATCCGAAAGGCGCATGAACTTGTAAAACAACTCAATAAGTTTTGCTCTCCTCTACTTCACTTGGTCATCCCTCAGTTGGAAGAGGAGCTGCGAGTGGAGGATCTGACGTTGCGTACAATGGCAACGCAAGTTCTCGGGGAAATGTTTGCGGATAAAGGGGGGGCAGACCTTCTTCGAAAATATCCGACAACATGGAGTCTCTGGAATCTCAGACGAAACGATAAGTCTTCTGTAGTTCGCTTGGCCTTCGTGGAGGCCGCCCATGGACTGCTCGTCGGCCTTCCCGAACAAAGGGACTTCGTGGAAGGTCCGTTATCCAATTCCGGTCCGTCGACACGGTTTCATCAGATGGAATGTAGAGACCTTGAGTGCTAAGTTGCTCGATCCCGACGAGAAAGTGAGGGCCGCTGTCTGCAAGTTATACTCGCAATTGGACTACGAAACGGCTCTGCACCATGCCTCAGAGGCACAACTCCGACGCGTCGCCGAGCGTGGTCTCGATAAAAAGGTAGCTTCTTCGCCCCTTTTTTCACCTCGTCATTTACATGTTTGCAGCACGCAGTCCGGGTTGAAGCCCTCAACAGTATTGGGAAACTCTACAGTCTCGCGTTTTCTGAGATGTGAGCTTTTCTTCTCTTTCACAATCGTAATCTTATTGTCACAAGTGAGAATGGTGATCAGGGTGCAATCAAACAGTTTTCTTGGATTGCGCAATCTCTTCTCCAGATGACCCAGTCACAAGAGGTCAAGTAAGTTTTCAACCTTACATCGTGATTAAGCTGCCCTTACATAGTATCCTCAGGGCTGCCGCCGAACACGCCCTGGCCGAATACATTTTCCCTCTCATCCCCTCGTATTTCACTGAGATAGAGGAATCCACCTGGACAGATAGGCTTCTTACAACGATAAAATTCCTCAACGAGAGAACTATTAGCTCTCTGATTAGCTTCTCCGGGCTTAAGATCATGCAAGTACAGCTCAATACTTTACTGCTCATTCGCTGAAGCAGGCCCCAGTCGACCATCCATATATGAACGTTTTATCCAGTGTTGCAAGGAGAACAATGTGAGTCTTGCGTGAAGGTACAGACCACGGCGGAATGTTAAAACCTTAAGTAGGGCGGTATTATCGACGAAAATGAGGAGGAAACGATTCGCAAATTGAATATTTGTGTCCAGAGACTCTCGAGTGCGTGTTTTCGGCACACTGGAATCTCTGCTAACTTCCTCTCAGCTACATTTCCTGACCCCCAAAAAGCTGCTGATGATCTTTTAGCATTCGCTAAGTTAAATGAAGGCCGCCTTTATAAGCTTTTGGACACTTGCATGGACACTCAGACCAGTCTCAAGACCTTAGTTAAATCATCTGTATGGCGTTTGTCTGCACTTCAATTCACCTATCTCATCAGCGTTCATTTTCTCAGCGAGAGTTTCTCCGACGCGTGGAGCAGTCGTCACCTGGGATACTCCCTACCATGACTGTATTTTTGCGAAGAGGGAGCCTGCGTTTGGTCAATCAGTCGTCGATTCCATTTCTGTTAAGGCACCTACAACGAGGTGATCACACCGATGACGGATACGGCACTCAGGCCCAGCTTTTGGCAAACAATGCGCAAGTCATATTGTCCTCCATTTCCAAGCACTGCCCGATAATCTATAAAGCTCATGTCGGTGCGTTGATCAAGGCCATCGCTGACGAGAAGAATACGCGACTCGTAGGGGTTTGTATTCAAGCTTTGGCTGCTCTAGCAAAATATGATGACGACCTTGTACCTGGAGACAAGTATGATCTTATGATATTCGTCTACCGAGCGGCATTCTATAACTTAATGACAGACGAACAACTGAGCGAGTCGTGCGATTTGCCCTCGATTCTAATCATCAACATGCCAAGTATTCTGCCAGGCTACTCGCCATGTCGAAGAATAAAGAGGAATTATGTATAGATATCATCAATGTATCCACTCCGTTCCACTGGTGTTCAGGCTACTGATAGCTTGATGATTTAGACCATCTCCGGGAATCTCAAGAACGTAGACGACCAGAAGCTTGTTGCTCATGTCACAGTGCTGGCCGAGCTCGCGCAGAAGGCCCCGGATGCTTTCGAGAGTAAGAGTGAGGAAATCATGAATTTCATTGTGAAGCAGATCCTCATGAGTCCAAGTCCTCGGGAGCCGGTCTGTGTTCCTTCCATTTATTTCATCTTGTAATGTCGCTAAAGTAGTCTCCTGTAAATAGGATGAAATGGATGTCGATGCAGAATGGATAGAAAAATCTGATATACGCCCTTCACTGAGCAAGAAGATAATAGCCCTCAAAGTCTGCAGAAATCGTTGTTTGGCTTATGCCGCGTCAGATACTGCACTAGACGTGGCATCGCCCGTTCTTAGAATGTTCTTCGCTTTGTTGGAGCATGGTGGATCTCTTCATGTGGAGAATGACGACGAGTTGGTTCACCTTCATGAGTGCTAAACTCTGTCGGACCGAGCTAACGACATCATCATAGCCCAAAGGTCAAAGCTCGTATGCGGTTGCAAGCGGCTATCTCTTTGTTGCACCTTTCGACGGTATCAAAGTTTGCAACTGTCATCTCAAACAATTTGGCCTCGCTTGCAATTATGATACAGGTCTGCTCCCGTCTTGCGCGACTGTGCCCATATTCATCCACCTGTAGGATTCTTGCTACCAAGTTCGCGACGAGTTCTTGCGCAAGTTTATCTCACTTGCCGCCCATCAAGAATTGCCCCCACACTTCAACGTAATACCTTTCTTGACGGTCCATGACCCGGAAGCAGATGTCAAGAACATGGTGCGCAGGTGTTCGTTACCCCTTTAAGCAGAAATTCATGGTCTTTAGGCAAAAGCATTTGTATCTCTAGCATATCGTGCCGCATCACCTAGTTCGTGTCCGACTACCTTGCTTTTGGGTGATATATAATCATTTCCTCAGGTGTCAAGATGAACCATTTCGAGATGATTTTTGTCCAGTTTCTTCATCTGCTTGCGCATCATCCCGATTTCGCTCTCACTCAGGAAAGTGTACCTGACATGGCGAAGTAAGCTCGTCTCCCACACTCCCCCAATTACCCTTCTAAGTGACATTTCAACGCCAGATATATTGACTTCTACCTTGGGTCTGTGGCTTCTGCAGAAAATGTCTCGTTACTGTACCATCTTTCTGGCAAAGCCAAGACGGTCCGTGACTCAGAATCACACCTTTATAGCGAGGTTGGCAAATCCCCAGACTTCTTCCCGAACAGGAAATAATGGAACTTTCAGAATCTCTATGCTCTGAGTGAACTTGCCCAACACCTTATCAAGGATTTAGCGAAGCGACACTCATGGACCCTGCAAAGCTTTCCCATGAAGGTTAAGCTGCCTACTGGCATTTTGCGTCCTTTGCCGAATGCAGAGGCAGCTAACAAGGTGCCCACCTATACTGACGGATGCCCTGACAACCTGAACTTTCGCACGATGTTCAATACAGGTTTTGAAACAAGTGTTCCTTCCTCCAGAGGCACTGGACTGGCTCGACCAGGCCAAGTCGGCAAGAGCTAGTGCTACCGAAGTCAAAGCCCTCGATCGTCCCAAAGCCATGCGCCGGTCTGCAGAGAAGCGAAAGAAAGGAGGTCATCGATCAAATGGCCACGCGAAGTAAGCTGTCCTGCACTACGCTTTATTTTCTTCTCCTGACTACTTGTTCGTCAGGCGACTGCGGGGTAATGGTCGTAATAAGCGCGGAGAGGACTATAGCGATGAGTCAGAAGAAGAACACTCCGACTCTAACAGTAGTGAGGATATCGGGGATCATACAAGTGACTCCGTTGGTGGAAGATCGTCCTCAGAAGATGACCCCTCAGAGAATCGACGACCCGGACGAGATGCACGGACGCGAGCCAAAGTGACTCCTTTGCTTTCATTAGTATTGTTGATACTGACTGGCGAACCAGGCAAAAATAAAACGACACGTGCAGAAGAAGACTGGGAAAAAGGGTTAAAATATATATCCCCGCATTCTGAGATTTGCTATCGTATTTAACGCGTACGTCCGGTTGTTGTCATCCACAACTATATACCATGTATTCTCAGGTTAGTGTACTGTATCTCAGGTCTTGTCACTGTTACTATGTTATCCGGTTTGAATTGTCGTATTTTGTCGACGTTTCATGAGGTGGCCGTGCAGTTGATACACTGTCAACCATTGACCATTGACCATCGATCATCTCTCACTGTTTAGACACTTGGCGCTCTTTGTGTGGCGGTTGGTTACTCGCTTTGATCGAGACATTGTCCGTCCCTTGCCAGCCCACGAGTATCATTTTTTACTATTAGCTTCTTATGCGGATGTCCATCAGCAATCCGTACCGTGAAACTGGGTCTTCCTAGCCACACCCATGAAAGCGGTATAACCCGTTACAGCATCACACTACGGCTGTGGCTCTCTCCCCATCAACAGTGATAACATATGTACTTTACCGGGTCTCACAGGGGACTCACCTGTGCGGGGAGTCAGACAAGGGTGGAATCTAGTCTACGGATCATCTAAGGACAGCCAATCACATGGATAATTTGATAGCAGAAACGGACAGATACCGTACTGTCAATCCGTGTACCACCCTCAGACTGACTACTACAGTACAGTAGTAGAAAGCAAGCGTGAAATCCACGGACCTACTTGATCTGTGGCTATGTCGGGAATGCGCTGATCTAATCAAAGTCCTCAATCAGTTCCGCGTGCCGGGCCGCGCCTCCGTTATCTCTCACCGAATCCACCCACACCTTTCCCCTGCCTACCCTATTTAAGTTCTCAGTGCGCAAGGTACGTTTCGCATACCACGGTGCCAGCGAGTGATTTATCTTACAAGCAATCGCCGCCCGCACGCTGATACTATTGATCACACACTCACTCCGACTTGTCCATCGCTATATAATCTGTAGAAGAAGACACAGGCGTTCCCACTTGCGTCGAAAACTAACGCACGCTACACTCCTCCACCCGCACACACTTAAATAACCTCCCTGGGAGATCAAGTCCCGGTGACAATACGAATGGGTGCACTGCCTGTATTCTGGCAACTAACATGACGCATGTCCGTCCCAAGAACATTGTCGTAATTGGCGCCGGTGGGCTTAGATTTCCTTGGGAAATTCCTGATTCACAGTGTAGCGCCACAGGTGTTATTGGTTTGTCCACGGCAATCAGGATTCAAGAGAAAGGAGGCTATTCTGTAAGTATCCTTGCAGAAACGTTCCCGACGGACCCAAAATGCGTTAAATATACTAGCCACTGGGCAGTAAGTTCCCTATCCCTTGTTCGATCCGATTCATATGCCGTGCCGCTCAAAGTATACAGGGAGCGCACCATGTATCGGCCGCGGTTGTCGGTGACTTGAGACAGCAAAGTGAAGCCTCGTTTTCCTACCAAGTTAGAAATAGGAACTCACCATTATCAGAGTTGGAAAGGGAAACGTTTGACATCATGTGGGAAATGTCGACTCCAGGCAGCGAAGCTGAAGGTTGCTTCCTGCGCGCCCCGCAAACTGAATATTACACCGTAGCTGAAGGAGACCCAGATCTACTTTCCTTCTCGCCTGGTGTACGTCGTAAATCTTGTGGTTGTAGCGGAGGACGCCCATCTTTATCTAGTTCCAACGCTTGGAACCTTCCGTCTTTGCGAATGTACCCGAGGCTATTTCGGCTGTTTCCTTTTCTGCCCTCAATATCAATACGCCAGCGTATCTCCCTTACCTTCTTGAACGGTTTCTGAGATTCGGTGGACATATTGTACGCGCGTCAGTTCAACACATCGCACAAGTCCTGGAAGGTGGCGTAGAGGCATTCATGAACAACAAATCAGGGGCACAGCCGGTCGATGCCCTGATCGTCTGCACTGGACTCGGTGCGCGCACACTGGGAGGTGTGGAGGACGGTGACGTGTATCCTGTTCGTGGACAAACAGTGCTGCTACGTGCTCCATGGATAAAAGAGGGGAGATCTTTGGTCGTTGAATCTGGGTCAAAGACTTACATTATCCCAAGGCATGGCGGCACGGTAAGTCACTGTGATGATCTCATCTTGGGTCACAATAATATGTCATATATAGGTGGTAGTTGGCGGTACGAGAGTGGCTAATGACTGGTATGCTCACATCGCAAGCCTGAAGGCTTGGGGCAGAACATGATATTTACTAATTTTTAGGTATCCCATTCCCCGTCTCGAAACAACCATCGACATCCTCGAACGCGGATTCGCTCTCTGCCCCGAACTCGCACCTCCCTTGGTACGCACTGAACGAGAGCCAACGATTGAGGACCTGAAGCCTCTCATCATCGAGGAGGGCTGTGGCCTTCGTCCTGCGAGAAAAGGTGGCATACGTCTCCAGTCCGAGTGGGTTAGCGTCCCTGGCTCAGAGAAGCTGACGGTACCGGTAATATATAACTATGGGTATGATCGTTACGTGGAAGTCACCATGCCCGCTTGCTGATGCGCACTCGGACAGTCATGGTGCGTACGGATTCCAAACATCATGGGGATCAGCATCAGCCGCTGTAGACTTGCTCGAGAACGCGCTCGCACACGAGAATTACATGGATAGGTGTTGTTAATTGTAAGGCTTTGTCAAGGTCGATTGGACCGTCTTTCAACTACGACTACGTTGAAGGGACGCCAAACCACCATCTAAGCATCTTGTATTTACCAGTGGCATCGGTGTCAAAGTCAGCGCGCCCAACGAAAGGACGATTGGCAAGGAGGAGTGGTATCCAATAAATATCATCGGGCCACATGGAATCATAGGGTATGGGAGGGAGACTTGCATGGGACATCTCTGAAATCTCTAGGGCTAGGGACTGAATGTCGGTGGCAGCAGAGAACCACTCGGGCCGCATCTCGTCTGTCCTGAGCGATCCACATCAGATTCAAAAACAGCGGCAAGACAGGGAAAAAAAGACAAACTCAATCAAGGTCCCACCGTAGTCGTCCGCACGATAAAGCTCAATCTGGAACGCCCACTCCGGACCTCCTTTGCTAACAAAAAGTAGAGTTCCGCAGTGGGCGAGTGGAGCCTCAATACCGCACTCCTCCTTTGTGTGAGAGCGACGTTGTGAGATGTCCCCGTAAGCTATACCTCAAGCACTACGGGACGGACCTTGAGTTCACGAACAGCCGCTTGCACTGGCAATTCCCCGTCCTCTACTTTACCACCGAAACCATTATACCTACACGCTTCAATGAGTCCCTGACGCAAATTCACGGGGGGCACGTCAACTCACAAATGTGCACCGAATCCACGCTTCTTGTATCCAAGCAGAATCTGCAAGTCGAGCGTAAGAGGTGGGTTGCCACTGTTTCATCACTGAGGTGACCTTTCGAGGTGGACCTGGCGAGACGATGAAAGCATTTGTGTACAATTTCTTTGAAGTGAAAGTCAACCAGTCGTAATCTCCGCCGCTGGAGGTCTCTTTGTATTGGACACCATTCTGGTCTAGCAAACCTGGGGGAGGGGATGTAGACATGGTGTTATTATAACACGGCGTTGTCGATGACATAAGCCAACACTTCTGTTCTGGCACCTCCCTTGACTCTCATTCAACTCGGGCTCTAGTCACGTCCTCCCACAACTTGATCCCTCCCATCTTCTGGCTGATATCATCGCCCGCCCCTTAAACTTGTGTTAGGCAGGAGAAGCGTTCTAGCTTTTTCTTTATGCTTCAGAGTTCCGGCAAACGCGCACCATCGACTCCACCTGATGCTGGCGCACGACCGACGAAGAGGCAGGAAAGGAACTCTTCTCCCGAAGAGGGTGAACTAGATGATGCCGATCTTCCACAGTCATCGCACGTTCCATTTCCGCGCCTTCCCTCTGCCCCGGACACACCTCCGCCCACCTCAAGATTCGCCGTCAAGGTCAAGCTCCCCTTCAAGACCAAAGTGAACCCAACAGCAGACCCTGGGGCGGGTGCGGGTCTGCCTAACAATTTTAAGGGTGTATCAACACCCTCTATTTCCGGCTACTACTCTGTGCCACCAGAGCGACATCCAGCGGATGGTCGGGCCTCGGGTATTGAAGCAGGACGGGGCAGGGAAAACGGGCAAGTGGGCTGGAAAGGTCGTCCTTACGTCAATGAACAATCGCACCGTGACCGCGAATTTCGCGACAGACGCAGGGATCGACCACCTTCGGGATCATCGCAGGGCTCTCCCGTCGGGGACTATGGCAGACTTGGCAGGTCAAAAATTCGCGCTAGGTCACGCTCCAGGTCATCTGCACGCTCGTCGTCCGGCTCAAGGTCTTCGTCGAGGAAGCAAACTCACAGGTTGCCTCCCCACCGCCCTACAAGAGGCTCTCCATCCCCACTACACTCTTGTCGTCGTGACGGAACTCCTGATTCGCGTGATATGCGTGACCGCTACAGTAATCACCCCCACTCCCGGTATGAATCCACTAGCAATTGGCGTCACGATGGACGCGGTCAGTATCGCAGGGACCCGCCGGAGAATTACTATTTAGGCAGCTACTACGACTCGCCAAGGCCGCCATATCGTGACTACTATGATCGAGGCCACGAAAGGGACCCTTATGGACCTAGGTACGAGTCCACTCGTGGCCGGGCTGTGGCCAATGATTACCATCCAGTTTCCCCACGACAATCCTCTCTAGCTCGATGTCTGCGCTCGCCTTCGCCATGCCCAACTCGGACACCTCCTCAACCTAGATCTCCCCCACCACCTACCCCTCCTCGGACTGAGCTTCAGGCACGACATACGACAATTTCCTTTCTGCTCCCGAAAAAACCCCATCCACCGGTGGTCACCCGATCCCCTCCCTCCCTATCTCATCCATCCTCTCGTTCACCAGGCCGAAAAGGGGTGCGCGGGGACGAAGCTGACATCTTTCAACCAGAGAAGGTTATTTCGAAAGCGGGAGAGAAACCCAAAGAACTCGAGCCTCCACTCGAACCTCCTCGCACAAGCCGTCCCCCCCTACGTCGTACACGCGAGGAAGAACACAAGGCCTATGGCCGAACCTTCGTGGGCTCTGGTCAACAAGATGATTACGATGCCATGACTAAATTAGGGGAGGGTACCTTTGGGCACGCCTTACTCTCGTCTACCTACACCTGATGCTAATAGCCTTCTCAGGGAGGTTCATAAGGCGAAACACCGCCCGACCGGCAAACTTGTTGCGTTAAAGCGTATCCTAATGCATAACGAAAATGAGGGAATGCCTGTGACTGCATTGCGTGAGATTAAGATACTCAAAGCTCTCAAACATCCCAACGTTGTAGAACTGTTGGATATGTTTGTCGTTCGTGGTGCGCTGTTTGTCATCTTGCGGCTCGGGCTTCATTGATCAGATATAGGTAATGGCAAAGATAAGCCATTGTCCGTGTACATGGTATTCCCGTATATGGACCATGACCTGGCTGGGTTATTGGAGAACGATCGTGTGAAGCTACAGCCGAGTCAAATCAAGTTGTATATGAAGCAGCTTCTTGAGGGCACGGAATACATGCATAGAGTGGGTTTCACCTTGTGCGGACTCTGCATATCATCTGACATCTCCTTACCCAGAATCACGTTCTACATCGGGATATGAAGGCAGCAAATCTCTTGATCTCAAATAATGGTTCTCTACGGATCGCGGACTTTGGTCTGGCACGTTCGTACGATCCTAGCGCAGCAACCCCCGACACGAATACTGGAAGCTCGCGAAGTAAGGAACGGCGCTATACAAACTGCGTCGTGACACGATGGTACCGTCCCCCGGAGTTACTCCTTGGGGCGAGAAACTACGGCGGAGAAATTGACATCTGGGGGGTTGGGTATAATTAAAATCCATCCTTCTCTCGCGATTTGTTAACACTTGTGCTAGATGTGTACTCGGGGAGATGTTCTTGCGACATCCTATTCTTCCCGGGAGTTCGGACCTGGATCAACTCGAGAAGATATGGCAAATGTGTGGTACTCCTAACCAACATACCTGGCCGAATTTCGATACTTTGCCAGGCTGTGGGGGAGTGAAGCACCACAATCAACACCCGAAACGACTCAAATCCGTCTTTGAACAGTCAGTGATAGCTAGAAGTGTGGTTGATCCTTTTGGCTGACAGAGTCGTGAGATTTGGCGCGGAGACTTGTGACCTCATCGACAGGTTGCTTACATGCAACCCTGGGGAGCGCATTACTGCGACACAAGCCCTTGAACACGATTACTTCTGGACAGATCCACTGCCGGCTGATCCCAAAACGTAGTGTCCTTTATTCGTCGTTCTGCTGTCACTTTGCTCATATTCTCCCCTAAGATTGCCCATTTATGAAGCTTCTCATGAATTTGACAAGCGCGGGCGCCGCCAGCAGCCTCCGCAGGCCCCCATTGGCCCTCCACGTGTCACAGAACCTCCACGTCTCCCGCCGCCAATTATGAACAATGTTCCGCTTTATCTTAATCGTGGCCACCCACGGGATAGCTTTCGTGCTCCCCCATCCACTCGACCCGATATTCCGCCACCCTCGGGCCATCAGAACTTATACCCTCAGCCCCTCGATTATAGGGGTGGAATGCCGATGAACCTCCCACCTATTCACTACCCTGCACAAGGTCCTCCCCCGGCACCATACCAGTTTCCGAACGTGCTCACCGCTCCGCTGCAACCTGATCAGAAGCCTCGAATTTCGCACCTACCCCCACGCCCCCCCATGCCGATGGGAATAGATAGTTCTGGTGATGGTCGATTAAGAGCGGTAGGGAGGGACAATAATCAGCGCACTTGGGGAGAACGAGATCGTAACCATGGCGGATTGAACTATGGTTGATTGCGCCCTTGAAGGTTGTGGCCCCATGTATCATCCGTTTTGCGCTGTTTCGTTGCACTGCACATCTAAATACAGTGCAATTCTACTATACCCGAGCTAGCAAAAGCTCTTTTTCATCGTGTGCTACATTTTCATCTTCAATCAGTTTGTTAGATAAAATGAGTCGGAGTTACCGCTCTTATCTGGGCAACGCTATTCCCGACTTTGCTACGCCACTGACAGCAGCCTGCTCACTCGTTCCCTGAACGCGGATTCAGCCCAACAATATCAAGTTACAGCTTCTACAGCTTCTCTACCGAGTCTTTGGGCTTCGAACATTTGGATATCGTCATGCCTCCATTAGATAGAGCTCGCAAGGCCAGTGATGCCCCTCCAGCGACAATACGAAAGCAACCACATGGACTAGCACACCCCGATAGTGGATCTAACATGTTTTCTATTGCCAGAAAGTCGGCACACTCTGGTGTATTACAAAGGGTACAATTACGTCTGTGGGGGTGGTCGTTTCAGTCTAATCTTACTGTAGGGCACTCATACCGCGCCCGATTCAACAAGAGCACGAAATACTCAAAGCGGTCTGATTTGATGCTTTTTAATTTCCCCCAAGTGACTGATATTTGGTACAGCCCCGCGCCCTTTCATTACATCGCAGGGGTACGAAATCGCCGGTGTGGCAGGGTTTCACCGTGGAGCCAAGCCTCCTGTTACTGGATCATCTCGGGTTCGGGTAGAGCGCCGGATTAAGCCCGTTCCGCACAAAAATGTTGGTGAATCCCGCATCGCTCACGGTCTCAAGATGGCCAGGGATGCGGGCCGACTTTTAGATGGCACTGCAGCCAAAAGCCTAGCCAGACGGACTAAGGCAATAACACAAGTGACCTCAAGTAGGAAACGTGACCTTCTCTCGAACCAACATAGAAAGTGCTTCATTACTTCTGATGTCGTATTGAAGATGATCTCATACGTAGGGACAGCCAGGTTGACAGTGCCGTCTATGCAAACATCGTTTTCAGGAGAACCTCATCGAATGAGTTGGCCGTTCAATCAAGTGAGCATATCCTTGCAGACTGCGAACCACTTTATATATTTTTGATCGACGTTTGGAAGGTAGCGACGAGGAAAAATCGACGCTGAAATCTATTGATGATGGCACGCTGCGTCGCGCACCTGGTCCAGCTGTTGCTGGTGATAACGACGCTGCGTGGAAGACCATGATGGCGGCATTTGGAGCGCTCTCATTATCGACAGCTACCGCCGCCAAGAAAAGACGCCTACCATTTCTTCGTCGTATTGTCAGAACCAACTTTCTCCGACGCTGCCAAGTGATGGGCCTTGCTGTGGATTCTATTTCGCTCCAAACTCAATCACTGACTATTCTTTACAAAATGCCTTTAGACGTCTCAGACAATGAGTCGGACAACGAATTGACGGAATATGCAGTCCACGAAGTGAAAGTAGCTATAGACCAGTTAGTTTGCCCCCTGTGTGACACCTTAGGACGCCTCACTACAAAGGAGATACTGGAAGCACATCTGGAATGGGATCACCCTGAAGTGGAGGCGAGTTGGCTAAAAAGGGAAAACGGAGTCAGTCGTGACCTATTGAATGTTGTTGTTTGCTTACGAATACAGACTTGGGAGCTTGCGTTGGAACTTCCTCGAGATGAGGTGCTGGTTGACGAATGGGAAGAGGCTGAATCGCCACGGCAAGTAAATCAATCAGTTACATCTAGTCATTTACTGACCGGGAAAGGAAGTTCTTCGCCTCTTGACCCTTCCGTTCATCCATGGTCACCTGTTCGTGCTTCACCGATATCCGAAAAAGGCCCAGGAGAGCTCCAAACCCCTGCTCGTGAGACCTCTACATCCATGGATGATCCACCCCCAGCCTTCTTCAAATTTGAACCAGAATTCTCCCCGACTCCTTCGTCCCGCACCGCTTCTCTCGTCCCTGACACAGTTCGTGTTCACCAGGCGCCGAGTCGTCGGGATCCGCTTGGACCCCTTGGAGTTTATCCTTTCCTACCTTCAAGTGTGGACGACGGCAACGATAATCTGAGCTTCTCTTGTCGCCCCTGTGGCCCGCGTCTATTTGATATCGTTGCGAGACATCCTATGTCTGAATACGGCTTAACATCGTGGTCGCTTCTAGAGCGAGATGAGGAGCTGTTTGAAATTGATGATATAAGAGACGAGGAAAAGGCAATGCAGGCTCTGTGGAATCGGTGGATCTTTTTTAATCGACGGTATTTTTATCTGTTTCTCTAAAACCTGCTGTCATGTCCTGACTGGCGATTGAAAAGCCGGTACCTCCTAGATCCCAGGAAAATGGTGGTAGAATTTGTGGAAAGCTCCCAGCATACCATAATGGAAACGGCAGGGTGGAAAGGTGTGCGCGTATGGCTATTGGTACGTTCTCCGATCCATCCCGATGCTACTAATATTCTTGCTTGATCACAGTTACTAGCCAAACACAAGTATCTAACGGGAGATGATGTTGTTACGGTGATGAGCCACTATGAGAAACTTACCGGTACTGAACCATAACTACATGTTTAATCATTACTGTATAGCTTGCTCGATGACAACTACTCATGCAATGGTAGAGAATTCTCAATGTATTGTACGACAAAGTGTACCCATTTCCGATGTTCTATGAAACATGTCCAACCACTTTAAATACCACTACGTCCCAGAGCCTTTCTTATGGAGCCATTACCTAGCCCTGGAAGAATATCTGCTCCAGGCAGTGAAGGTTTAGGCAGAAATTCGACGAGTATAAGCCAGGAAAGGTATTTAGCAACCAGCCCTTCTGAAACGGTTCTATTCCCTTTGTCTTCGCAACCTCTGAGCAGAGTGCGCATGTTCAAATCGTCAAGGTCAGGAGACTTTGTGCTGGTGGGCAAATCATCCAGCACGAAGTGGAGGAGAGGGAACAATGCGTTATCCTGGACTTCCATGACATGCTGTTCCAACTTCCGTCTCCAGACAAGGTATTCGCATCGTTCTGCCTCGAAACCGTAACGAGAAAGAGAAGAAAAGATGGAGTTGTACGTGGGAAGAGGGCGCGCTCGTACATGGAGGACAGTCAACCCGGGGTCTGGATGCGGAGATAACGCAGCCGTTGTGATACAAAAGGCCACGTGGTCAACCGGAACCATGTTGATAGTATTATTGATATCGGGGACACGTCCAAGTTGAATGCATCCCTTCATGAGGCGCCAGATAAAATCGTCCGTGTTGGTGACTGGAGCGCGGATAGATCAGTGCAACGCAACCGGCTGACTTGACAAGGTACGCACCTGCAGTTTCTGCGTCTCCGACGATGTAACCCGGACGAACAATATAACCACAAAGACCCCGTTTCCCTGCCTCAAACAATAATTTTTCTGACACCCACTTAGATTGACCATAACCGGTCTTGAGACCTGTACGTGAGCCCTCCAGGGTGTCGCCCTCGGAAACACCGCCTTTTCCCTCCTGCATCAAGGATTCGGAGAGGCGAACGTAATATTCCGTGTCAATAGCAGAAGTACTTGACACAAAGACAAATTGTTTTGGTCTTCCCAGGCACGCAAATTCGATCGCCTTCAAGGTCCCCAGCACGTTAGCAGGACGCAGTCTCTCGTATGGATATACCCAGTGAACCTTTTACAAAAGGGGGTGAATCCGGCTAGAAGATATATGAAATTAGGTTATACTTACTAAGGCTCCGTTGTGAAGTACCATGTCCGCTTCTCTAGTAATGCGATCCCATACGTCAGGGGTAAGGCCGAAGGCTTCTTTGTCCAGGTTACCACGCAGCACTTCCAATCGCCCTGTACGAGCCCAACTCTCGTCCCACACACCACGATCGCTTGCACTTTGCATTAGACGCTCTGCTGCCTTCGCGTCCGTCGATGAACGGACAATACAGATGACTTTTTTGACCCTCTCATGTGAGAGGAGACCCCGCAGGATGAATGTACCAAGGAATCCAGTGGCGCCGGTGAGAAAAATGGTGATATAGCCTCCAGCAGCGGGGAAGGTAGGCTGAGGGTAGGAGGATCGCAGCTCCGAACGAAGAAGATCAAAGTCCTGACTATAATTGGCCAGTTGGTTTCTTGCGGGTGACTGTTCTGTGTCGTTTAGGGTTAGAGGATTCATCGAGCTGGGAACACCAGTGAGACCAAGATCTGCATCGCGCAGGGAATCTATTGCCATAGACAACCCCGCAATGGTGGGCTTGTCGAATATCAAACCAAGGGGAGCATTCACGACGAACGTTTTTCGAATCTCAAAAATAAGCCGCGTGGCAAGGATGGAATGACCGCCAAGATCAAAGAAGTTCTCATCTAATGGGATCGGAGATGGTGCAGATGGGAAAATCCCAGTCCATATAGTTCGCATGGTTTGTTCGGTTTGACTAGCAGCACGACCGTCTACTTGAGGCCGCGTAGTGTAGGTAACTGCCTGTGCAGTGTCTGGAAAGGGGAGGGCTGGTTTGTCGATCTTGCCATTCGGATTCAGCGGCATTTTCTTCAAGGGGACAAACACTAAATGATGTCCACTAAGCGTTCATGTCGAAACGGATGTGGAAACATACATGTAGGTATGCTGTAACTGGGAAGTTTTTTCTTGAGATGTCCTCTAATGTCTTTGATGAGACGTCCATACTTGCGGATAGCATCAAAGACGTCACCCTCATCGGGTAGATCGCTGGTAAAGCCATCGAGGTCAGGCCCTTCGAGCGGCACAAAGTAGCTAACCAAAACCTTCTCCTCGTCTTTGTCTCTTCGGAGCAGTGTAACGTTCTCCCTCACAAGGTGGTGCTGGCTGAGGTGTGTATCAATCTCTCCCAGTTCGATACGGAATCCCCTGATTTTAACTTGATCATCAGCGCGTCCGGTGCATTCCACAGAGCCGTCCGGCATGTAACGACCGAGGTCACCAGACCGATACATTCTGTCGCGAATTCCTTTCCAATTTTTTACTTCTGGGCCAGGAAGGGCCCCGTCAGGTGGTTGAAGGAGTGTGTCGCGTCGCTGAATTGTCGTAGAGAACCAGTTTATAACGAATTTCTCTGCAGTTGCAGCTGGATCTGAATATCCTTCTGCTAAGCCTCCTGAGCGTACATAAATTTCTCCAATCTCTCCAATCGCGGAAGGGATGTTCTTATCGTTCCTATTCACGATAAGAAGCTGAACATCGATCATGCCCTGACCCGCGGGCATGATATCTTTCTGTGTCGCCAGGAACGTAGAGTCTTCTGAAATGCTCGGTATGGCGAAGTAGGATACAGCTCGTTGGGTCTCCGTAGTTCCGTACATATTTATGATACGTACATTGGGTGCCAACGCTTGTAGACGGGTGCAGTCACGTTTGGTCAGGACATCCCCGACGAAGAATGCGTTTAGAAGGGAAGGGATTTGGTGGGTGGCTTGAGCTGATAAAAGTTGCCCCATAGCCGGAGTCAAATGGGTTACCGTTACTTCGCTGTTTGCCATCCATTCTGCCAGCCGCCCAGGGGTGTTGATGTCATCAAATGTCGGAACATGAAGTTCAGCTCCAAAGAACAGAGGAGTAAACACTGATATGGTGGATGAGTATGCGGAACGTAAGGAGTCACTGGCTAAACTTACTGTCCCGCTGAATAGGATCGTGGGCAATGCCGCTGAGCATGGTAAATTTAGAGGTTTGTCCGATGGTGAACTTGTCGCCCATCCATGGGAAGAAGTGGGTCAAGCTATAATGTCGACCTTTGACTCCCTTCGGTATCCCGGTACTCCCGCTCGTAAAAGACAGAGTGGCAATGCTATCCGGGCCAAGAATAATCTTTGGAACAGAGTCTCCCATACTGTATTGCGGAAGGAGGACATCCGAATCACCACTTCCGGGACCCCCGACGACGATGCCATTTGCGTGTAGTTCCAATGCAGGTACCTCAACGCAAACTTGAAGTTCGGAAGCGATGAAAGCTCGGACAGTCGGGTTGATATTTCCCGCACCTTTAAGTATTACTAAACCACGGGGTTGGGCAACACGAAGGTAGATAGTCTGGCGCGAGGGAGGGTACGCAGGATCTACAAAAAATCACTTGGTGGCTTGCGAGCTTGCTAGATGTCTGGAACGTACCAATAACAGAAAAAGCGGCTCCCGCCTTCAGCGTTCCCATGACTGCGACAACCAAGTCGACGCTGCGATGCGCATAGATCATGACTATATCTCCTGGCATAACACCGCCGGAGATAAGATGATGGGAAAGAATATTGGATGCTCGATGTATTGTCCCATAGGAGAAGTATCTTCGCCCCTGTGGCTCTTCCAAATTGGCTGCAGGAATGCTCTGCACAACGCAAGTCCGTTGTGGAAAGTGGCGGGCATTTTCAGAGAATACATCTGTGATTGCGCCTTTCCAGTCGCACCAATTTAGGTCGGCAGTTGGATCTGGTAGGTTTGCTCGTTGCGCGGATGTCAACAAAGAGATGGACCCGACCGGTGACAGCGGATGAGGAGCAGCCCTGCGGAGAAGCACAGAGAGCTGATCAAAGATACAAGAAATACGAGTTCGAGTAAAGAGGAGCGAGTTGTATACTATGCGTAGGGATATATGAGGCGCGATAGATTCGTGGATGGAGGCGGGGGGGCGAGTGACAAAAAAAGTGATATCTGAAGTGAAACCGGTAGACTGGACAAAGTTTTCCTTTTGTGCATCCGTTTCATCGAAGAACCTTACGCGGAAAATGGATCTGGAAGCTTCTGGGATGTCATCTTTATCTTTCCTAAGAGCTCGCATTACAGTCTTGTAGGGAAGGCAGTCCTGTTCGGCTTCAAGCTCAGCATGCTGAACATTCTTAACGACAGCCCAGAAAGGATCGCTAGGATCGATGGATAGTCGAAGAATGAGAGGTTCCTTCGCAGATGCAGAAGAAGAGCCAATGACTAGGTCGGTATCGCCGGTGTAGCGGTGCAAAAGGACAGCGAAGGCGGAAAGGAGTAAATGAAATGCTGAAGGCCGACCTGACATGGGGTGATCATCCTCATCTCCAGCAAAGTTCTCGTTATACAGGGCGAGTTTTAACAAACTGAGCGACGTTTGCTCCGAGAGTTCGGCGACATGGACTGCCTCGACAATGCGATGTGCACCAGACGGCCGGGGATAATCCGTGGGTAGGGATATGGAAGGAAGGTCACTCAAACGGGCAGCTATTCGCGCAGAGGAAACTGAAGCCATGGGGACCGAAGGGGCTGTAGGTTTGATAGAGGATAGTAGCAGTGGCAGGCAGATTCTCTAGTTGTCTCGCTTTTGACGGCCCGAGATGACCGAATGATCGATGATCGATGATCGGCACCTTTTCTCCCAAATGCTGTAAACCACCATTCACTTCAAGCAGCAATTTTATGATCACTTTCCATAGACTCGTGCGCGCGCGACATCGTTGACAGTGTGGATGTGCTCTTCTACACTATACTCTTCATCCTCTAGACCAGGACACTGACGTCTCCTTTCCCACAGACCCTCTGCACGCATGGGGAGAACACCAAATTCACGCACGATCTGAACAATGTAAGACACCCTGTTCAAGCTTCAAGCCTCAAGGCTTGATTGCAATCTTGACAGCCCCCCTACTGTTCATCTTGTCTAGAGCAAGTTGGTAGTCCTCTAGCTTGAATACATCTGTCACCTGCAGACGTAGCGAGGTATCAGCACACCGCACACCACAAGCAACCGCACGAGGTCGCATACCATGCCAGCGACCCGGATTTTCTTGCTCTCCAGGTAGGCCACTGCGCGGGGGAAGCAAAACGTCTGTGAGAATGAACCAATAATCTATAGAGGAGTTCAGTATTCGAGTCAGACACCCGACCTCGAGAGGCGCACCCGAATCTCATCGCCAAAAATCTTCGACGGTGCCCAGTGAACAAGCGCCTTATTCTCGTACACGCCATAAATCATCAACGTCCCCCCCGACGTACGTAGTTGATTGCCTCGTTGGCTAGCTTTTCAACACCCGTGGCCTCGACAACGATATCAAAACCATAAGGATTGTCCTCTCTGAGCTTGGCCCACTGGCGTTCTGGGTTTTGTCGGTCGAGTTCGATGTACTCATCCGCGGCATCCAGCTGCTTGGCAAGGTCCGTTTTGATCCCCTTGTTCGCAGCGAGCGTGACTTTTCTTGCCCCGTTCAGTTTGAGTAGTTGGGCGAGGATGAGACCGGTAGGCCCTGCACCAATCAGGAGAACCTCCACGCCAACGGGTGCATTCAGCTTGTCGAGCCCGTGAATAGCACATGCAGCAGGTTCGAGAAGCGTCGCCTCTTCATCCGTGAGGTTATGTATCTTGTAAAGCTTATGTTGCTGGCTATTTCAGACTAAGAACCAGTCCGTATTAGCGAGGAGATTCAGCGCGTACTAGGCAATGTACTCCGCAAACCCTCCTTCCAAAGTGACACCGTGCGAACGGAAGTTCTCACACAGGAGAGATTGACCCCTACGACAATAGAAGCAATGGTCGCACTGATCGTGGTCAGCCAAGTCGCGAAATCATGTTTTCATCATACCGTTTTGCCAACGTCGGCTACGCATCGATCGCCAAGGGCGAAACCCCTTACGTTCTTCCCGAGCTCGACGATAGAGCCAACAGCTTCGTGCCCGGGGATGAGCTTTTGGAGACGGAAAATTGGCCATGTGAATAGACAGCCCCAATGACCGGGACATCAATGCTAGGAGGCCCACGTACGGGAAATGTCGCGATGAATTCACCATCGTGTATGTGCCCATCGGTGCCACAGACACCTATCATACACGATTCGAGGGTCAGTAACGCCCATGGGATCGGTGCGTAAGGGTAATACCAACCGCAGCTGTGGACTAGAAAAAAGTGACACCAATGAACTTGTTGAATAGGGGACCAAGTTCGAACGTTATAACTAACCTTTGAGGAGGACTTCATCATCCTTAATTTGGGGGATTGGAACATCCTTGATAACAAAGTCCCGAGGCTGCGTGCAGTCCAATGAGCTTTCGAAAAGGACATGTCCTTGCGGTCAAACATACACCGTTATACCACAGAGCCTTCATTATTCCCTGAACCATATTGGGTGGAGGGCAACTTGTTATGCAATGTACGTGACTGTGCGCCCGGAGAGAGTGGGGTGGAGCAGTTGTATAAGGAAGAGAGATGAGATATCGGACTTATATATGGCAAAAAAGGGTGGTGATGTCATCGTCGCGGACATTTGTCGGCAGTGAGGCCTAGTGAGGAGTGGCAATGGACATTTACGCATATTTAATGGGTTGTACCTGATGTGCGAAACCATGCCATTGTCTTCGGTTCCCCACATTTCCCAACGCTCCTTTGTAGTTGACACATTAACAGTTGGTGTGATTATTCAAGTTCCTATTTGTTATCACCTGTCAGAGCCGTGCTTCTCAGTACCTCAGGATCTCAGGATTCGTGACGCACACGGGTACCTTCGTATTCGGATAGACGTTTCCTCGGGGATCTGAGACTGACGTGTCACGATCACTTACCCGCCATCCGCTGGATATGAAATTACCAACCTGGCTTGCGCCGACCGACCTACAAGATCACCATAGGGTCAACGGATCAATACCAACACGATGATCTTAAGGACTATGCGGCAACTAGACGACTCGTGACCAGCGACTTGGGGGAGTTGGGTGTAGGGAATGCAAGGTTCATCAGCAAATTAACACGATACTTAATGCTTATAGCACGTTTACAGCGGTTTCATGTAACCATCGCATGTGCCATTTTGAAAAAAAAATCCAGTGAATAATTTTTTCCGGGTGAATCCGGCAAACTCCATGCACGTGTCATCTACTGTATCGCATACTGTTATCGACCCTTCAACCACCCCCACCTTTCGGTCACCCTCGAATATCTCGTCCATCTCTTATCCTACCCATACCAAATTTTGTATAGTACATCCAATACATTCTATAAACTACTTCCAACCTTTTTTATTGAGTGAAGTGCTCTCTGTTGCAAGAACAAAAAGTACCCCTTGTCATGCTTGCTGACTAAATGCTGCTTTGGATGGACCCACCTTTTGCATGCTCCATGCACCAATGTGTCAGCAATGGCAGGCAGAGTTCACACAATCATAGGTGTGACTGACCAAAAGGTGGGGGTTGCTGATATGTAGTGTTGCTGTGGCCTGGCTGGAGCTGGCTGGAAGGGCTAGAGTTGGTTGTGTGCATGGCTTGGTTGGCTGTCATGCTGGACTGAGTGTGGCTGGTCTGTCTAAGTTTCTGTCTGGCTGTGCATCTGGCTGTGCATTCTCTCTGTCTGATGGTTAGTTCATCTGGGATATCCTCTGCTGTAAGTTGATGATGTCTGTATCTTTGACTGTCATCTTGGTCATCTTCTGTCACCACCAAGGATTCTTGGTAGGGACAAATAGATGCAAATGAAAAAAGAGAGCCAAGTTGCACTACAACTTGGTTTGCAGTTGAAAGTGAGGAGATGAAGAGTTCCTGCCTATTGCAGTGCATCGCTGTCACCACCAAGGGTTTGACAGCAACAATAGACACACTAAGTCGACAAGCTAGGACTCGAAGTGTCCTAGAAGACTTTTAGAGAGGAAGTCGACCTGCAAGTTGATGTCGATACCCAGGTTACTGCTTGCTGAGCTCCAACTCAGTAGCCACCTGCAATGAAGTAGAACACTGCTAGTATTGAGACAAGAGACTCAACTTGCCCCTACTAGGCGTAATGAGTCCCCTATATATAGTACATAGTACTTGAGGGCAGGCCTAAGGCCTGAGGGGCAGTGCGGCTACCTATTTATATCTGAAACATGAGAAAGACAATAGTGACCAGTAGCAGATGTCGCTCAAGAAATCACAAGCTGATGTACATGAAACGGGGCACGAACATGAAACGGGGTCGAGACACTCTAATTGGCCGGTTCCGCAACTTACAGGGGCACGATGGTGTTGAACCATCACCCCAGGCTGGTTACAATTGCAGCAGCCATTCTGACTGATGGAGAAGAGCACTTGTTGTGTATTAACAAGAGACTCAACTTGCTAGTACATGGTGCAAGGAGTTGACTACTTATAGTAGATGGTGGCCTAAGGCCCAAAGGGGACAAGTGTCAAATGGGGCAATAGCAATATCTGGAACAAAGGGGGATCCTAACAGCAGTACAAAGGGAGTCTCAAAGGGGAACAAAGGGGTAACCAAAAAAATCTAGACCCATACAAGCTAGGGTCACATGTGATAGTAGTACAGGAGCCGCAAACACTTTTGCCCAGTTGCAGAACTTACATGGGTGCGGGCAGTTGAATGCCCACCCAAGGCGGTTACATCACCCTTTTGCTACATAGGATGTCCTCGTCCTACCTTCTTCCATCCAGATCATCATGTGAGCTGCGGTGGGAATCGGTCAACTCCCACATGGTGGATCTTCTGTGCCACCCTTGTGGCAATGAGTTGGTCCTTGCATGCCTCCTTGCTTGCCATACTTGCCGCCAAGTTTGCCTCAGCCATTCTAAGCTCGCTCTGAAGGGCTGCCACCTCCTTGTCAAGGACATGGTATTGGAGGATCTCTGCCAGGATGCTCCAGTCATCAAGGGTGATGATGGCCTCATGGAGGGGGTGAAGTCGGTGGAGTCCCCCCAAAGCTGTGTGTGAAACCATGTGGGAAGGGGTTCGAGGGGGTGTTCATCGAGGTCTGGCTGAGCAAATAGGTTGATGATGTGAGCATCATGCTTGCCCCTGGCCTCCCCTGTGAGGCCAACCATCCTTCTGTTGTCCAATTGTTTGATGAAGCAGGCGGGCTGCTCTCTGTCGTTTGGGGTGGGAATGGTAAAGTTTGGGAGCCTCCCGTTGTTCTCCTCGAAGCTGGTGGGACATTCAAGAGGCTCACCAGTGATGGCATCGAGCTGTGCCTTGAGCTCAAGGTGCTCTCGGTTGGCCTGATTGAGCTGCACCTTGATCCATCCCTCTCCCTGCTGGTAGTGTGTCTCTCGCTCCTGGATGGTGGCAAAGAGCCCCTTGATGAGGGCATGGAGTTGATTGGGGGTGAGATGCTTGTTTCCCTCAATGACGACCTTAACTGTGTTTGGGGATAGGGGTCCATCCCAGTGGGTGTTGGTCTCGAGGTCATGTATAGGGCCTGGGATGGTGATGGCATGTGTAGGGACGGGGCTGATTGCCACAGGTCCTCTAAGCTCAGCAGGGGTGTGCGGTCCCTCTCTCCCAGCTCTGAAGGGTTGGCCTCCTCCTCTGTCTCGAATTGGCCAGGAAGCTGCCGTTCTGCTGGCTGGGGGATGGGAAGTGGGGCTGGGGAGGACATGTCTTGGAGTGAGCTATTTTATGATGATGAAGGTGGGTGATGCTGTTTAGAGCTGGGGGTTTCTGCTTCCCTTTTATGCTATTCAAGGGCCGCATCTGTGATATTCTTTCAGGAGGTCTGGTGCATGTACCTGGTCAGCTGGTTCCCAGGTGTTATTGCTTTCCAGATACCCCTGCCACTTTATGAGGTATTGGAGCATTCCAGATTGGCCATGATGTCAGTGGTTTCTTATCTGTTCTACCTTGTATTGTTCTTCCCCTGCTATTAGGTCAGGTGGTGGTTGAGAGAAGTTGGGACCATGGGTAGCTGTTTCATGATATGGGGATAGAAGGGAGGCGTGGAATACAGGGTGGATTTGCCAAGAGATTGGAATGTCCAGTTTGAATGCCACTGGAGATACTGTTTTTAGTATCCTGAAGGGGCCATATTGTTTTGGGTTTAGTTTTGACCCTTGATATGGGAGTGTCAAGTGGGTTGCTTCTAGCCAAACTTGATCTCCAGGTTTGTATTGTGCTGAAGGTGTTTCACGGCTCTTTTGTTGATCATTTCGATGGTGTGCTTCCTGGCTTTTTCCATCCTTTCCACCCTTGTTTCTGTTGCCTCATTGCTGGTCTTCCATTTCTCTGCTGGGTGCAGTGTTGGCTCATGTCCCAAGAGTATCTGATTGGGTGATAGTCTGGTCGTGCTATTCCTCCGGTTGTTATGTACTGCCATTGCCACTGGCGCCATTTGCTCCAATCTTCCGGTTGCCCCCCTGTTATTAGCCTCAGATATTGTTCTACCCATTGATTTTTGCACTTAGTCAGTCAGTCTGTTTGTGGGTGGAATGCTGTTGATAGGTTTTGTTGGATTCCTAATCGCTTCGTGAGTGCTTTGCCAAAGTGTGATGTAAACCTTGGATCTCTGTCACTAATAATTTTCTTGGGTAGGCCATACCATGGATAGATGTGGGTAAAGTATAGTTGGGCAATCCCTAGCCCTGTTATTGTGGTTGAGCATGGTAGGAATAGCGCTGCTCTGGAGCAGCCATGGTCTATGATTGTGAGGATGCATCCAGTCCTCTTCTTTGTGGTAGGCCCGTGATTAAGTCCATGGCTACTGTTTGGAATGGAGGGGTTTCTTCTCTGGTGGTGATATGGTATAATGGAGTGGATCTGTGGTGCGTAATGATTTTCACTTGTTGGCATACGGTGCACCCTTTGATGTAGTCCGTGATCCACACCTTCATTCCTGGCCACCAATAGTCTTGTTGAACCCTTCTGAGGGTTTCATCTCATCCTGGGTGTCCAGCTGTTGGTATGTCATGTGCTTGTTGAACGATCACTCTTTTGACCTCTCTAATATTTGGTACGACTGTCCTTCCTTGGATTGTCTTTGCAGTGTGGATTCGATGTGGAGGGAGAATTGTGATGTCCTTGTTATCATCTTCTCCTTGATCTTTACCAGGCAGTCAGGATAATGTGTCTGCTGCAGTGTTTGTCTTCCCAGGGATGTATTCTAGGATGAAATTGTACTCTTGTAAGTTGGCATGCCATCTCGCTGTGCAGCGATTGAGGTTTCTGGGGCTCTTCCAGTATTGGAGGTTGGCATGGTCAGTATGAATAAGGAACAGTATTTTTGTCCATCCCAGGTATGGTCTCCAGTGTGCCAGAGATTTCATGATGGCTAGCAGCTCTCTCTCGTAGATATCATAGTTCCTTTCTGTGGGGGTGAATGTGGCTGAATAATATGCTACTGGATGTCATGGTGGACTATTGGGATGCTTACGCTGACTAATATACTTACCTTATATGTACATATTTCCCACAGCTCGGCTGGAGTCGTCACCACTTCCCCTTCCTTACCTTACCCTACCGCTATTACACTCCTGCCGATCCCTTCTGCTGTTGTGTTGCCTCGGCTCATTACTAGATTACTTACACTAATATGCCAACGAGTTTCATGGCCTTACTGCCACTGAAACGCGTCATAGACTGCCGATGACTCCACCTAAATACTTGTGTATAAATACGCTCATAGAAGGGGACCAAAGCCTTAAGCTTGGTCTCTTGTGAATCCTAGACATTCTCAGAGCAATCCTCCGAGTGATTCGAAGCTTCCCAGCCCCTTTTCCCTCCCACTTGCGCCCTAGAACGTACCCTAGGGTCTGCTAAGCGACTTAGTGACGCGTTTCACTTAATCTACCATATATAGTAAACCGAGTCCCGATTGGGAACTCTTCGAACTCCGACACATACGTTAAGCGCTCAGAAAGGTGTTGCCTTTCTTTGCTTCAGACAGACGAAGGTCACTGAGTAACGGACCTCTCAGTGCTCTATAGAATTACCCTATCTGCACCAGAATCCCCAGCAGGAAGGAGCAGCTCCTTCCATTCACGACCTTAGTGGCATACCAACGAACTAAGTGCAATACAAGGCGTATTAGCACTCCAGACATCCCTTCCTTTGGACACTCATCTTGAGTATCCAAATCGACTCCTTCACATCTAGATCCCCTTCCTCCTTCAGGAGATAGGGAATGACAGCAGCCAGCACCGCCACTACCCACAGCCGTTCTAACAAGGCGTTAGAACTCCACAGAAGACGACCAAGACGACGGTCACCGACGCAGATATCATCCTACGCTTACAACAGAAGGACAGAGACAGGCCAGACGCCCTACCCCTCATAGCAATAGAACGAACAGCCAAGGAGGCTGCCAGACAGAAACATCGACAGAACCGCCACGCTCCGTCCCGCGTGACACTGGATGGAGTGTTAGTTTGGAGTGTTTGGTGAGGGTTGGAGTAAGGTGGTTTCCCTCCTGCGAGAGTATGGCGCCCACGCCATATGCTGATGCATCAACTTGGAGGATGAATTGTTTGTTGAGATCAGGTTGTGCAAGGACAGGGCTGTTGCACATTCTCGTTTTTAGCTCCTCAAACACTTTTTGTTGTGGTTCTTCCCAATGCCAGATGGTAGCTTTCTTTGTTAGTTCTAGTAGGGGTTGAGCTATCTTTGAATAATTGGGGATGAAGTATCGGTAGTATCCAGTGAACCCAAGGAAGCTTCATACTTCAGTTGGTGTTTTAGGAGGTGACCAGTCAGCTATTCCCTGTAGCTTCTTTGGGTGCATTTGTAGTCTTCCTTTCCCAACAATGACCCCTAGGTATTCAATTTTGTCTCGTTTGAATTCACATTTCTCCGGTTTCAGGTATAGGTCATGTTGTTGGAGTTTGTCTAAGACTTGATGTACATATTCCCAGTAACGATGTATGTGTTCTTCTTCATTCTCGTGTGGGTGACTGGCCGAGTGGATTGCTAGGTCGTCCATGTATATAGACAGCCATCCTTCTCCTACTTCTTCCTGGAAGATGGTGTTCATCATCATTTGGAATGTGGCTGGTGAGTTTGTCAATCCGAAGAACATGACTGTGGGCTTGAATAGCCCTTCCAGAGTTAGAAATGCTGCCTTCCATTCATCGCCTTCTTTGATTTGAATGTTGTTGTATCCCCATCTGATGTCAAATTTGGTGAATAAAGTGCATCCACTGAGACAGTCGATGACTTGTGGGATGAGTAGGGATACATTCCTATTCCGTTTGATCCATTTATTGAGAGGGAAATAGTCTTGGATGGGCCATAGTTTTCCATCCTTCTTTTTCACAAAGAAGAAGTTCGTGGCGTATGGGGATTTGGAGACTCGAATGGTTCCTTTTCTTAGATGTTCTTGAACAAATTTGTGTATCTCCCTCTTTTCTTCTTGATTGAGGGGTAGCAGTTGTCCTGGGAGGGTTGTTGGTGCATTGGGCATAAGTTCAATTGCATGGTCCCATATCATGAATTTTGGCAGCCTTTGGGACTCTGCTTCACTAAAGACTTTACTGTGTCTTTTGTATTCCTCTGGGATGGCTGTTTTGTCTGTGTCAGTGGTGGTCCCGATGGTGGCCCTGCCAACGTAGTATGGTTCCTCTCCTTTTTGCAATGGTCAGGGAACATTCCTAGTTCTTGGCACGTAGATGGCTTTTCCTGCATTGGGTGCTGACAAGACGATGGGTAGGTGCGATGTGTCAATCCATCCCCTGCTCCAGTCAATCCTGGTTGGACTGCTGTGAACCATGGGTATCCTAGGATGACCCTGTGTTCTCCTAGTTCAGTGAGGAAGAACTGGAAATTTGTTTGCTTGCTCCCTGTCTTCAGGTGCAGGTTCATGTAGTATTGTAGAGCTCCACTCTTGTTTTGTGTCCCATCCACATTAAACAGTGGTCTCACCTGGGGAAGTCATTTAATTGGTAACCTGAGCCATTTGGCATAGCTCAGGTTCATGAAGTTTTTGGTGGCTCCTGAGTCCAACAGGGCTGTTCCTTCGGCTCTTTTTGCGATAGATCGTGCATAGAATCATACTGTTATTGATTTCCTTGCTGATAGATACACATTATCACTATTGCTTTGCCTGATCAGTGCCGATTTGATCAGGCAGAGGGAAAATCCTCCATGACCCCCATTTCTTTTGCCAGTCTTTCTTGGTCTTGAGGGGTCATCCATTCCAAGTGGGCTTGGGTGGTGGCCACAAGGTCCTCTACAGAGGCTTCAGCCATTTTGTAGTCCTCCTCTTCTAGGTCGATGAGGTTCACTTGTCTGTTGTAGTTTTGAGGACGGTTTCTCCTTTGTGGGCAGTTACGTGTGAAGTGTCCAACCTGCCCACAGTTATAACACGCATTGTTGTTAGTATTTGCCACTCATCCTCGGGTCGGTTGTCCTCCTCTTTGCAGTCTCCAGTTGCCTCTCCCTCTCCAATTGTTTGGAGTGTGGTTCTGCCCCAGGTCCATTGGTACTGGGGTGTTGTTCATGGAAGGTGGCACATTGGACGAGTTAAATGAAGGTTGTCTTCCTTGGTTGCTGCACCAGTTTCCTTGGTTGTTTTGGCTAAAGAAGGGTTGCCATGGTTGTTGGTTGATCCTTTGGAATGCGCTGCTCCATCCTTGGCCCCTTTTAAGTATTCCTTCTGTCATGGTGGACTATTGGGACGCTTACGCTTACTAATATTCTTGCCTTATATGTACATATTTCCCACAGCTTGGCTGGAGTCGTCACCACTTCCCCCTCCCTACCTTACCCTACTATTATTACACTCCTGCCAATCCCTTCTGCTGTTGTGTTGCCTCGGCTTGTTACTAAACTACTTACACTAATATGCCAATGAGTTTCGTGGCCTTACTGCCACTGAAACACATCATAGAATGCTGATGACTCCGCCTAAATAGTTATGTATAAATATGCTCATAGAAGGGGACCAAAAGCCTTAAGCTTGGTCTCTTGTGAATCTTAGACATTCTCAGAGCAATCCTCCAAGTGATCCGAAGCTTCCCAGCCCCTTTCCCCTCCCCCTTGCGCCCTAGAACGTACCCTAGGGTCTGCTAAGCGACTTAGTGACGCGTTTCACTTAATCTACCATATATAGTAAACCAAGTCCCGATTGGGAACTCTTTGAACCCCGACACATACGTTAAGCGCTCAGAAAGGCGTTGCCTTTCCTCGCTCCAGACAGACGAAGGTCACTGAGTAACGGACTTCTCAGTGCTCTATAAAACCCCCCTATCTGCACCAGGAACCCAGCAGGAAGGAGCAGCTCCTTCCATTCACGACCTTAGTGGCATACCAACGAACTAAGTGCAATACAAGGCGTATCAGCACTCCAGACATCCCTTCCTTTGGATATAGTATCCAAATTGACTCCTTCGCATCTAGATCCCCTTCCTCCTTCAGGAGATAGGGAACAACAGCAGCCAGCACTGCCACTACCCACAGCCGTTCTAACAAGGCGTTAGAACTCCACAGAAGACGACCAAGACGACAGTCACCGACGCAGATATCATCCTACACATACAACAGAAAGACAGAGACAGGCCAGACGCCCTACCCCTCATAGCAATAGAACGAACAGCCAAGGAGGCTGCCAGACAGAAACATCGACAGAACCGCCACGCTTCGTCCAGCGTGACACCTCCGATGACTGCCTGTCCCTGGCTCAGCTGCTTCCCTCGATCTTTCAGGTCTTGGTAGTTTTGTGGGACTGGTGGTTTCAGGATGTCTCATAGGAGGGTTTCTGGTAGTCCTTGCAGGAACATGTTGTAAGTTTCTTCATTCCCCTACATGTACCCCGCCTTTCTTGCCAGTCCCTTGAACTTGGCCATATATTCATCAAATTTGTTTCCTTGCATTCGACATTCCATTAACTTGTTCCTAGCTCTTTGCGGCACTTGAGTGTCTTGGAATTGTTGTTGGAACTCTGTTAGGAATTGGTCCCATAGCGCTGGGATGTTGTCTTGGGGCAGGACCAGGTTGTCAACCCAGTTTCCAATGTCCCTGACCCATTGTACGGCTTCTTCTCCTTTGATGAGGGTGAGGGTAAATGCAACCTTCTTATAGGGTGAGTCAAACCCTACTACATCTGCATTGAGGCGAAGGTAGGCCTTTACTTCATCGATGAAGTTGTTGGCTTTTGTTCGATCTCTGTGAAATAGTTGAGGCAGCCCCCCCATTGTTTTTACATCGGCTGCCAGGGCTATCGGTTGTTGAGGGATGCTGGGTTGTCTGGGTCCTCCTGGTCCTCCTGGTCCTCCTGGTCCTCCTGGCCCTCCTGGTCCTCCTGGCCCTCCTGGTTGTCGTCGCAATGCCTTTTGTAGGGAAGCTTGTAGCTTCTGTGGGGTTGTAATGCCGGGCTAAGTGGGCTGGCTGCTGCTAGTAGCGACTGCTGTGGCTACTTGTGTGCTTGTTTGGGTCAACATGGTTTGAGAGATACTAGGGAGGCTGATTCCTGTTGGCAAGGTGTCCACTGGTAGACTTTTGTGGGGTGTGAGTGGTCTAATGGGGAATGGGGTGATTAGTTGGGGTAGTGTCTCCCTTAGGTCCTCATCTATGGGAGTGAGACGAATCTGTTGGTTGATGGTAGCTTCTTCTTCGACTTCTTCAGTCGATGCTCTTTCTTTTTCTGATGAAGCTTCTTCTTTGTCTGAAGCCTCTGACCCATCTTCTTCTGGGGTAGTTCCCAAGTTGTATTCGGTTAGCTGGGGAATATGTCTCCCTATGGTGTATGTCTGGCTGAGCTGGCTCCACTGGACTTCTCTCCACTGGCCTTGGTATTGGCACACTTGTCTCTTATGATTGATCTTCCTGTCTCCTGCAATGAGCACCAAGATTGGATGTCCCTTGGTGTTCAAGATGTGATTTGCCTCTAGTCACTGAACCCTTTAGTTGGCACGTCCTCTTGCTACGTCTCCTGGATGGAGGGTTCCTCCTATGTATGAGCTACTGGCCATGGTGTAAGAAAGTTGAGTCTAATGTCACCACCAAGGATTCTTGGTAGGAACAAATAGATGCAAATGAAAAAAGAGAGCCAAGTTGCACTACGACTTGGTTTGCAGTTGAAAGTGAGGAGATGAAGAGTTCTTGCCTATTGCAGTGCATTGCAGCAGCCACTCTGACTGATGGAGAAGAGCACTTGTTGTGTATTGACAAGAGACTCAACTTGCTAGTACATGGTGCAAGGAGTTGACTACTTATAGTAGATGATGGCCTAAGGCCCAAAGGGGACAAGTGTCAAATGGGGCAATAGCAATATCTGGAACAAAGGGGGATCCTAACAGTGGTACAAAGGGAGTCTCAAAGGGGAACAAAGGGGTAACCAAAAAAATCTAGACCCATACAAGCTGGGGTCGCATGTGATAGTAGTACAGGAGCCACAAACACTTTTGCCCAGTTGCAGAACTTACATGGGTGCAGGCAGTTGAATGCCCACCCAAGGCCAGTTACATCTTCTGTAACTGGCCAGGAGGGATGGTAAGGCATCGCACTCCTGTAAGTTCTAGAACCGGCTATGTGTATGTCATTGTGGATTGTTTGTGCATGTGATATTCTCAGCTCTGAGTCATTTGTGTCATGTATGATATCATAGTGGAGTACTTGTAGTAGTATAAGTATAGACTGCTTATCATCCTTGAGATGGTAAGTTGAGTCTCCTGTCTCAATTCCAGCATTGTTCTATCTAGTGCTATTAGGGTGGCCACTAGAACGTATACTAGGGCAGTAACCCTCTTCTACAAGCCTTCTAAGTTGCTTCTGAAGACTTAGCTTTCTCCTTCAATATATCTTGTGTCTAGTGTTAACTGCCAACACTTCTGGCGGTGACATTAGACTCAACTTCTTTTTCAAAATGGCTAGTAGTTCTCAACCCCAAACCCAGGCCATAGTTATTCATAGCAGAGAGGTCATCAAAGGATGACCAAATGAATGAGTCAAGAGACTCAAAGCAGACCATATACACAACGCAACAGGATATCCCATCTTGGTGATTATCCCTGCCGACAAATGAATAAGGGGAAGGATGAGACAAGTCTGTTACTACAACAGATAGTGGAGACACATCCAATACAGTGCAAACACCAACACATTCCTCCTAGGAGAGACAGTTCCCCAACTCACAGAATACAATGAATCCTCATCTGAAGAAGTTGAAGAAGAAGAGCAAGTAGACCAACAAATCTGCCTCACACCAATTGAACAAGGACTTCAAACTGCATCCCCCACACCCGAACAACCAACAATCTGATGAAGTGCAGCTGAAGAGGGTGGTTCACACAGAGAAAGAACTCTGTAGGAGATGAGACATCTTGCTCACTCCCAAGGGTGTATTTATAGTCCCTATGGTCTACATATGTCCATAAACCCTTAAGGGGTGAGTACAGGCATCCACTATATCGCATAATTACAATATTCTACATATGGACGAGTCCGAAGAGTCCACACATACCCTGAGCCCTCAGAAGGGGTACGCGTAAGTGTAGAACCATACTAAAAGGTCCATATGTGATTGTAACTACCTGATTGTAAAAACAGTAGGTAAAGTGTCAATCTGAAACAGTTCGATCATACAATAATCGAGTCAGATAACAAAAGAGAGTTCTTAGATCAGCCATAAGGGTGTAATCACATTGTTCTAGGGTATCGTACGTATGTAGGTGTCCATGCAGTCCATGTGCCGACATGTGCTCACTAAGTCCGTAATTGTCCTGGAGCATTAAGTGCCCCTTGTAATGTCCGGGCTGGTTCTACCGAACCCCTGAGCGTGAGACTGTCTGGTCCAGGCATAGCTGTGCAGACATTCTGTCTCAACACAATCCCTTTACACTCAAGCACACCTCACATCAATGCTAACTTCCCTCTATGACCTCTAACTCCAACCCCTACAATCCCAACCAATGCACTTCTAGCTGGAATAATATTTCCCAGCATCTCCCAAGCAATGATGACAACAACCACCCAAGTAAGCACCAACATGGGTAGTGTCACCGGCGAGAGCAGTGACACTTAGACGTCGTTAGCTTCCGCAATAGTAATTGAATTGTCCGACAACTCAGCGGATGCGCCCACTACGTCTGGTGGGAAGTAGCTCTCGTGACTCCCTAGTGATTTGTTGATAGTGCTAGAGTCGGAGCCGACGTTCGGTGTGCCTGCGACTCGAGGCACACAAAAGACAAAGTACAAAAGGCTAGGAAAGCAAAACAAGCCACGGCGTTTCCTAGAGACAATAGACGGAAGTCACTACTCTTTGATAGACAAGGAGACTCGACTTAGAGTCTCGTCTCCGTACACGCATGCGTACAAGTACTACTGGTACATGCTTACTACTACTGCTGACGCGACCATATTCTGGTCATCCGGCTAACTAATCTGCTTACTGAGGCTGACGAAGCCTGCTGACACGCACTGACTAAGTGTCCGACCTGTATTACCAACCCCAGGCCTAGACAGGCCTACCACACCTGGGGGTCTAGCGCACCTTCCATGCCATCAGCGGTTCTCTTGCCTCCCGGCAAGCCGCCCTGTGGCATCACCCTCGGTCTAGAAATGAGCCGCACCGCGGCGTGAGCTGTGTGGGATGGAGGAGAACTTACGCCCCTTGTCTCCCCTGAGTAAAGGCTCGTCGTGGAGCCTGTGAAAGAGAGCATAGCTCTCGTATTTGTGGGACGCGAGGAGACGGCGGCGGCACTGTTCTTCTTGGTAGCGGAGGGAGTCGATGTGGGCCTGGAGTTCCCGGGCCTCGATGTGAAGCCCGGCGAGGTCAGTAACGGTCTCGTGGTAGCGTTCGAACTCAGCGCAGTCCCCCAATCCCTCCTGGCTCGTTCTCTTGACGCAGCATGGCGTCGTAGGTGGCGGGGTCGGTGAGTGCGTCGAAGAACCATGGGGGTACTCCCCTTCTTCGACCATAGTGGCGCGGTTGGGAGCGAAGAGCTCCTGGCGGTAGACGGCTCCCCTTTCCCAGAGGTGCCGAGGCAGTACTGCCCTTGCGTTTGACATAAGCCCGAGGGTGTGGATGGTGTGCGAGCCGTCAGTGATGGGAATGAAGAAATCGGGCACTCGCCCTTCATTCTCCTCATACCCTTCGGGTACCCCCAAATCCTCCTCGTCTGCTGCGAGCTGGTCGTCTCTCCAGTGCTTGTAGGTCGCTTCCAGGCGAGCTGCGTTCGCCTCACGCTCTGCCAGAGCGTCGGCTCGTCCCTTGAGTACGGCGAGCTGGTCTTTGTTGTGTCGCGACACTTCTTCATTCTTGCGCACAACGCTTGCCAGTCCTTGGGCGATGAGGACGAGTTGTTCCCTGGTGGGGCTGTTCCCCTCGAGAGCAGCGTGGACGGTTCGTGGGGAAAGCTGAAACTCACTGAACTCTGCCGACGAGGCCACCACCTCCATCGGGACGACGAGGGGCTCGGGCTGCTTGCCAGTGCGGACTCGGTGCGTGGCGGGATCGGCAGCGGTTCTTCACATCCGCTGGGGCTGGCTGTGATGTAGGATGGGACGGAGAGAGGGGAAGACATGCTAGGTTTAGCTGCGAATGGGCGGAAAAGCGAGAGCGGTTGATTTGACCCATGTCGTTCGTTTGGACTCTTTGTACCCTGTTCTTTCATCTATCGGCCGTCGTCTATGATACCGCGTTACCAATGCTGGGGCGTGTACTTGGTCAGCGGGTTCCCATGTATCGTCAGCAGCTGAGTAACCCTTCCACCGGATGAGGTATTGAAGCTGACGTCGCTTCCCATGGTGCCTGTGATTGATAATTTGCTCTACCTCGTATTCCTCAGCATTATCAATCATTTCCGGTGGCGGTCGCTGGTAATTGACTCCGTGCTCCTTGGTCTCTTTGTAAGGGTGAGTAATGAGCTGTGAAATACGTCATGGATGGTCCAGGCTGCTGGCAGTTCCAGTTTGTAAGCCACTGGTGAGACTTCTTTCAATATTTTGAACGGCCCGTGGCGTTTGGGCGCGAGTTTGACAGATGCGTAGGGAAGTGACAGGTGCTTTGCTTCGAGCCAGACTTGGTCTCCTTCTTGGTATTGCGCGGAGGGGTGGCTTTAGCGACTTCGTTGAGGGCGTGGACTGCCGCCTCTCTATGCGCTTGGCACGTTTGTGTCGATCTTCCATCGCTTCGTTACTGGTGATAGGCGTGGGTTCCTCAGCAGCGCTAGGGCGATACCCAAGGATAACTTCGTGGGGACTCAGCTTTGTCGTGGCATTAGGCCACCTGTTGTGGACGAACGTCGCAATTGGTAGGAGTTCTTCCCAGTCGTCTTGTCTGGCCGAGGTGTAGAGTCGCAGATATTGTTCCACCCATTGGTTCTTTCGCTCCGTGAGTCCATCGGTTTGTGGATGGAAGGCCGTGCTGATATTTCGCTCTATTTTTAGTTTGGTGGTGAGGGCTTTGGAGAAGTTGACGTGAAGCGGGGGTCGCGGTCCGAGATCACTTTTGATGGTACTCCAAACCATGGGAACAGGTGTTGGAGGTATAGCTGGGCTACTCCTTCGCCTGTGATCGTCGTTTTGCATGGGATGAATACGGCGGCTCTGGAACATCCTTGATCGACAATGGTGAGGATGGCGTCCATATCTTTGCCTTTGGTAGCTGGGTGATGAGATCTAAGGCAATGATGTTAAAGGGACGCATCTGGGGATCTCCTGGTATGCGGTATAGTGGAGTCTTCTTCCTTGTCGTTCGAATCTTGTGTTGTTGGCATTGTGCACATCCCGCGACGTATCTTTCTACCCATGTACTCAGTCCCGGCCACCAGTAGCGTTGGCTGACAAGGGTGATGGTGTTGTCTCGACCTGGGTGTCCTGCCGTTGGTGAGTCGTGAAATTGGGACAGGATGTCGCGTCTTAGCTGTAATCCGCTGGTACGGCGAGCTTCCACCTCGTACGTAGCCTTCAGGTATCTTTCGTACGTCTTGTGAGTCGCACCACGACTCCATTTCCGCCCTTTGTTTTTGTTGGGCCTCTTTGACTCGTTGCTCGAGGGGGTCTTCTTGCGTTGATGCTGTGTGATGAACATGGTAGTGGGAAGAAGGGTCAGGTTTGCATTATCTTCGGTGCCGTGATCAGCTCCTGGTGGTCTAGACAGCATGTCGGGAGCCGTGTGAATTTTTCCTGGCACATGTTTGATGACTAAGTTGTAGTCTTGGAGCTCTGCGAACCATCTGGCTACGCGTCGATTGACCTTTCGCGGGGCTTTCCAGTATGTTAAATTGGCGTGGTCGGTGAGGATAGTGACTGGTATTTCCGTGGCTGCTACATGGGGACGGAAGCGTTTGAGGGCTTTCAGGACCCCTAAGAATTCTCTTTCATAAATGTCGTAGTTGCGTTCTGTTGGGGTGAAAGTGTTAGAGTAATATGCGACTGGGCATAGTGTGGGTTTCTGGGTGCGTGGGTTAGTTTCTCCCTCCTGTGAGAGTACGGCGCCCACGCCGTATGCTGAGGCGTCTGTGGCTAGAAAGAATGCTTTGGAGTAGTCGGGTTGGCGGAGGATGGGTTTGCTACACATCAACGTTTTCAGGCGTTCAAGGGCGTTCTTGCAGTCTTGATCCCATCTAAACGGGGTGTCTTTTCGCGTCAGTTGGATCAGGGGACGTGCTATGAGAGAATAGTTGGGTATGAAATATCGATAGAACCCTGTGAAGCCTAAGAATGCGCGGACGTCTTTGACGGTTTGTGGTTGTGGCCAGTCAGCCACTCCTCGTACTTTCGCGGGGTCCATCTGAACTGTGCCGTTCTCGAGGATGACTCCTAAGAATTCTACCTTCCGCTGCTCGAAGATGCATTTTTCTGGTTTGAGGTATAAGTCGTATTGCCTTAGTTTGTTTAGGACTTTGTGAGTGCATTCTTCGTGGAATTTGGGGTCGTCCCCTGTGGCGATGAGAAGATCGTCCATGTAGATAATGAGCCACCCTTGTGCCATTTCTTCGGCGAAGATTGCATTCATCATGGTTTGGAAGGTCGCTGGCGAATTCGTTAGTCCAAAAAACATGACGGTGGGTTCGAATAGTCCTTGATTGGTGATGAATGCGGCTTTCCACTCGTCTCCCTTCTTGATGCGGATGTTGTTATACCCCCATCGGATGTCAAACTTTGTGAAGAGTTTTGCTCCTTGGACCTTCGCTATCAGTTCTGGAATCAGTGGAAGGGGGTAACGGTTGCGAATGGTCCACTCATTTAGGCGACGGTAGTCCTGCACTGGGCGTAGTTTTCCATCTTTCTTTTTGATGAAAAAGAAGGGTGCCGCGTATGGGCTCTTGGAGGGGCGTATGTAACCCTTCTTTTGCTGTTCGTTGACGAATTCCAACAACGCTTTCTGTTCCTCTTGCGTAAGTTGATACACTTTGCCTGGTATCGAAGATGGTGCTTCTGGTTTCAATTCGATTGCGTGATCCCAGATGCGCGGTTCAGGGAATCGTTGGGCTGCTTCTTCACTAAAAACGTGAGCATGTTTTTGGTACTTGGGCGGGATTTTACCGCTCCCTTTATGGGATCCTGCTTCTTCTGCTAGTTTCGATGCCAACGTCTGCTTCTTCCCTTCGGTTGCCGGGATGGTAAACTTAGCCATGTGAATAGACCCTTGTATGACTTTGATTGTCGCAAGGATGTTTCGCGCCCTCTTGGGGTGATTCTGCATTTCCCTATCCATACTTGGGTTGCTAGCTTGGTTCGAAGGATAAGGGGTAGCTGATCGCTTTCGATCCATCCTCGCGCCCAATCGATCTTTGGTTGCGTGGCCGTGAACCACGGGTATCCTAGGATAACATTCTGTTCTCCTAGATCGGTGAGGAAAAAGCGTAGCCAAGTCCGTTGACTCCCCGTCTGCATTTCTAAGTCGGTGTAGTTCTCTATATCCCCATTCTTATTTCTGGTTCCATCAACGTTGTAGACTGGCCTTGGTCTTTCCAGTCGTTTGATGGGGAACCGCATTTCCTTTGCATACCGCATGCTGATAAAGTTTTCGGTCGCTCCTGAATCTAGGAGTGCTATTGTCTCGGCCCTCTTTTTGGACAGATGGATGAATAAACGTAGCTGCATAGATTTTCGTACAGAGAGATACATCCTATCTGACCCAGTCTTCCTAATCCAGGCTGCACGGATTAGGCTTCCGAAAAATTTCCTTCCTTTGCTCCGAGACAGTTCATCAGCTCCTCTTGATCTTCCGACGAGAGGGTCTCGAGTTGTTGGTGGAGGTGATCCACCTTCGAGATGTTGGACTCGGTCTCGTTATCTTCGGGCGTCCAGTCAATGAGCTGGGCAGTGCGTGTGTTTGCACGATGCTGCTTGGTAGGGCAGGCGCGAGCAAAATGTCCTTGCTGTCCACAGGTAAAGCACGCACCCTGCGCCCCTCTCTGGGTTCTATTATCGTCCGTTCTCACAACGTTTCCCCTGGGCGGCCCTCCACCTCGTCCTCGCCAGCTCCCTCTGGGGGCTCTGGCTTGGTCCACGTCCATGGGCACTGGTTGATTATTCCACACTCTGGGTGCTGTGGTGGAGTTGTAAGGGGTTTGTCCGAACCCTTGTCGCGGCGGTCTAGGGTTTGGTGGCTGCTGAGTGCGGTACTGCCAGGTGTTCTGGAATGGGGGGCGCCTTGTGTTGCTGTTGTTGTTGGGACGCGTATATAGAGCGTCAATGATTCACTGTGACGCGGTTACATTGATGGCCTTAGCCTTCATCTGATCGTACGTGTGGACCGCTGTATCTTCCAGCACCTTCTGTCCAACGCTACGCGGTAGTCCTTGCAGAAATAACTGCATGGTGTTCTGGTCCATTGGGTTGTAACCAGCTTCGTGCGCTATACTCTCGAAAGTGGAGATGTACTCATCTATCTCCGGCCATCTCATTTTCAGCTCCTGTAGCCTGATCCTTGCCTTTTGCGCCTTCTGCGAGTCGAGAAAGCGATTCTCGAAGTTTTGCACAAACGTCGTCCACACCGCGCGTGCGTCGTCTGCGGGTTGGAGTGTACTTAGCCAATCTAGCTGTTGTTCCGTCCATCGATTGACTTCTGTTCCTTTGATACAGGTGAGGGCTATGGCCACCCTCTTGATGAAGGAGGCTAGGGACGGAACATTGTGGTTAACGAGGAAGTACGCTCGAGTTCTCGTAGGAAGCTCTCAGCTTTAGCTCGATCTCCTTCAAAGATCGTTGGCAGAGCTCCCATTGGTTTATCGTCTCCTTGGATTGGTTGCTGTGGTTGTCCACCTCCTGGCACGCCTCCTCCTCCACCTCCTGGTGGTCCGCCTCCTGGTGGGCCTCCGCCTCCACTGGGCCCTCCACTGCCTCCTCCTGTGGGTGGTCCAGTCCTTCCTCCTGCTTGTGTGGTTGTTACGGCGGTTGCGGCGGTCGACATCGTGGTGATATTGGTCGGTTCGGCTGTGAGTGATAAATCTGCGAGAGCAGTGATGGCTAGGGACAGATCAATGGGTGAGTTTCGGATCTGTTGGTCAGGGGACTTTCTTCTTCTTCACTGTCGGAGCCTTCGCTCCAATTGACAATGGTAGGGGCTTCTTCGTACGTGTTTATGGCCGCTCCTTCGTGCCGTCCGTTGTACTGGTCAATTCATCGCGCTCTTTGATCAAGAAATGGGGACTCTCCTTCGTTCCCCCAGTTGAGCGTGTACCAATGTCGGTTATGCAGATGAACCGCTCGAATCTGCGTTCCTCCTACTCGGATTGCGTATGCTTGGAATGGGAAGGTCTGGTCTTCCCAGTAGACTGCTGTGTTTTGTAAGGCTCGTTCCCTGTCGATGGGAAGTTGGATGTATTGTCTCCCTTCAGGGGCCGTGGTGGTAAAGAAGTCGAGTCTAATGTCACCGGCGAGAGCAGTGACACTTAGACGTCGTTAGCTTCCACAATAGTAACTGAATCGTCCGACAACTCAGCGGATGCGCCCACTACGTCGGTGGGAAGTAGCTCTCGTGACTCCCTAATGATTCGTTGATAGTGCTAGAGTCGGAGTCGACGTTTGGTGTGCCTGCGACTTGAGGCACGCAAAAGACAAAGTACAGAAAGGCTAGGAACGCAAAACAAGCCACGGCGTTTCCTAGAGACAATAGACGGAAGTCACTACTCTTTGATAGACAAGGAGACTCGACTTAGAGTCTCGTCTCTCTAGCGCATGCGTATAAGTACTACTGGTACATGCTTGCTACTACTGTCGACGCGACCATATTCTGGTCATCCGGCTAACTAATATGCTTACTGAGGCTGACGAAGCCTGCTGACACGCACTGACTAAGTGTCCGACCTGTATTACCAACCCCAGGCCTAGACAGGCCCACCACACCTGGGGTCCAGCGCACCTTCACATGCCATCAGCGGTTCTCTTGCCTCCCCGGCAAGCCGCCCTGTGGCATCACCACTCTCTTGCTCACTGCCTCATCCTGTGTGCATCCTTGCGCTGCATTGCCTAAGTCCTGTGCCACCTGTTGCTGGCACCACCCCATACTGCTCAAGGCCACTTGCCTTTAGTGCAAGTGGCTTCACATCGTCCACATCACCCATGCTTGTTGGCCACGCACCATCGCAGGCCAATGCAATTGGAGTCGAAGGCCTTGGTTCTTGATTGACACAGCCCATATGTTCCCCTTTGTTCCCTTTTACTTACCTTCCTTCTTCTATGATTCCTTCCCTCCCTCTTTCATGCCATTGCTTCGTCCTACGTGCCTATGATACCATTCCCTCCCTACTCCCTTACAATACAACCCTTTTAGATACTAATTGAAATGTATACAAAAAGAATCACTTTTGTTTAATGCCAATACAGAGTCCCTTGGGTGCACATGGTGCCATTCTCTCACTCCCCTCACCTGCATTCATGGAATATGTCCATGCCCCTCATCTGCCTCAAGAGTTTCCTCTTCCCTTTTGCTTATACACATACACATACACACACACACTCTCTCTAGGTCTTCGCTTCCCCTCAGGATGACACTACAACACTTGCATGCTGTTCAGTAGCACACATGGATAGTTGTTAATATATGTATCTACAGATTTACATCAAATTATGACTGGTACTTGATGGTGTCACCACCAAGGATTCTTGGTAGGGACAAATAGATGCAAATGAAAAAGAGAGCCAAGTCGCGCTACAACTTGGATGATAGATGGAGTATGAGAGATTGTAGAGTTCCCACCTCCTACAGCACTTTGCAGTGGCCATGCTGGCTAATGGAGAAGAGCACTTGTATTATATTGACAAGAGACTCAACTTGCTAGTACATAGTGCAAGGAGTCGACTACTTATAGTAGATGGTGGCCTAGGGCCCAAAAGGAGACAAGTGCCGAATGGAGCAGTAGTGATATACAGAACAAGGGGAGTCCCAATAATAGTACAAAGGGGAGTCTTGAAGGGGAACAAAGGAGTAATCAAAAAAAATCTAGACCCATACAAGCTAGGGTTGCATGTGATAGTAGTATAGGGAGCCACAAACACTTTGCCTTGTTGCAGAACTTACATGGGTGTGGACAGTTGAATGTCCACTCAAGGCCGGTTACATCACCCTTCTGCTACATAGGATGTCCTTGTCCTACCTTCTTCCATCCAGATCGTTATGCGAGTTGTGGTGGGAATCGGTCAACTCCCACATGGTGGATCTTCTCTGCCACCCTTGCGGTGATGAGTTGGTCCTCACATGCATCCTTGCTCACCATGCTAGCTGCCAGGTTTGCCTCAGCCATCCTAAGCTCAGTCTGAAGGGCCACCACCTCCTTGTCAAGGACTTGGTATCGGAGGATCTCTGCCAAGATACTCCAGTCATCAAGGGCGATGATGGCCTCGTGGAGGGGGTGGAAGTCGGTAGAGTCCCCCCAAAGCCATGTGCGGAACCATGTGGGAAGGGGTTCGAGAGGGTGCTTGTTGAGGTCTGGCTGGGCAAATAGGTTGATGATGTGAGCATCATGCTTGCCCCTGGCCTCCCCTGTAAGACTGGCCACCCTTCCATTGTCCAGTTGTTTGATGAAGCAGGCAAGCTGCTCTCCATTATTTGGGGTGGGGATGGTGAAGTTTGGGAGCCTCCCATTGTTCTCCTCAAAGCTGATGGGACATTCGAGAGGCTCACCAGTGATGGCATCAAGCTGTGCCTTAAGCTTGAGGCACTCTTGGTTGGCCTGATTGAGCTGCACCTTGATCTGGCCCTCTCCCTGCTGGTAGTGTTTCTCCCACTCCTGGATTGTGGCAAAGAGCCCCTCAACAAGGGCACAGAGCTGGTTGGGGGTGAGGTATTCATTTCCCTCAACAATAGCCTTGACAGTGTTTGGAGATAGGGGTCCGTCCTAGTGTGCATTGGTCTTGAGGTTGTGCATAGGGCCTAGGATGGTGATGGTGTGTGTGGGGACTGGGCTGGCTGCCGTGGGTCCTCTAAGCTTGGCAGAGGTGAGCAGGCCTATTCTTGCAGCTCTGACAGGGTTGGCCTCCTCCTCTGTCTTGAATTGGCTGGGGAGCTGGTGTTCAGCCAGAGGGGGGATGGGGAGTGATGCTGGGAGGACATGTCTTAGAGTGAGCTATTTTGTGGTGATAAGGATGGGTGGTGTTGTTTAGAGCTGGTGGTTTCTGCTTCCCTTTTATGCTATTCAAGGGCTGGCATTTGTGATATTCTCTCAGGAGATCTGGTGCATGTACCTGGTCAGCTGGTTCCCAGGTGTTATTGCTTCCTGGATACCCCTGCCACTTTATGAGATATTGGAGCATTCCAGATCGACCGTGACATTGGTGGTTTCTTATCTGTTCCACTTCATATTGTTCTTCTCCTGCTATCAGGTCAGGTGGTGGTCAGGAGAAGTTAGGGCCATGGGTAATTGTTTCATGATATGGGATAGAAGGGAGGCATGGAATACAGGGTGGATCCGCCAGGACATTAGAATATCCAATTTGAATGCCACCAGGGATACTGTTTTCAGTATTTTGAAGGGGCCATATTGTTTTGGGTTCAGTTTGACCCTTGATATGGAAGTGTCAGTGGGTCACCTCTAGCCAGACTTGGTCTCTGGGCTTGTATTGTGCCAGGGGTGCTTCCTGGCCTTGTTGTTGATCATTTCGATGGCATGCTTCCTAGCCTTTTCCATCTTTTCCACCCTTGTTTCAGTTGCCTCGTTGCTGGTCTTCCATTCTTTTGCTGGGTGCAGTATTGGGTCATACCCTAGGAGTATCTGATTGGGTGATAGTCTGGTTGTGCTATTTCTCCAGTTGTTGTGTACTGCTGTCGCCACTGGTAGCCATTCGCTCCAGTCTTCTGGTTGTCCCCCCATTATCAGCCTTAGGTATTGTTCCACCCATTGATTCTTGCATTTGGTTAGGCCATCTGTTTGTGGGTGGAATGCTATGGACAGGTTTTGTTGGATCCCTAGTCACCTTGTGAGTGCCTTGCCAAAGTGTGATGTAAACCTTGGGTCTCTGTCACTGATAATCTTCTTGGGTAGACCATACCATGGGTAAATGTGGGTGAAATATAGTTGAGCAATACCTAACCCCATTATTGTGGTTGAACATGGCAGGAATAGTGCTGCTCTGGAGCAGCCATGGTCTACAATGGTGAGGATAGCATCTAGTCCTCTTCTTCATGGTAGACCCATGATCAAGTCCATGGCCACTGTTTGGAACAGAGGGGTTTCCTCTCTGGTGATGATATGATATAGTGGGGTGCATTTATAGTATGTGATGATCTTCACTTGTTGGCATATGGTGCACCCTTTGATGTAGTCTGTGATCCATGCTTTCATTCCTGGCCACCAGTAGCTTTGCTGGACCTTCCTGAGGGTTTCATCTCATCCTGGGTGTCCGGCTGTTGGTATGTCATGTGCTTATCAGACAATTGCTCTTCTAACTTCTCTGATGTTTGGTATGATCATCTTTCCTTGGATTGTTTTTATAGCACAGATCCGATGTGGAGGGAGGATTGTGATGTCTTTGTTGTCATCTTCTTGATCTTTACCAGGTGGTTGAGATAGTGCATCCACTGCAGTGTTTGTCTTCCTAGGAATGTATTCTAGGATGAAGTCATATTCCTGTAGGTTGGCATGCCATCTCACTGTGCAGTAGTTGAGGTTTCTTGGACTTTTCCAGTATTGGAGGTTGGCATGATTGGTGCAATAAGGAATGGTGTTTTTGTCCATCCCAGATATGGTCTCCAATGTGCCAGAGATTTCATGATGGCCAGCAGCTCCCTCTCATAAATGTCATAGTTTCTTTCTGTAGGGGTAATGTGGCCGAATAGTATGCTACCAGGTAGAGTATTGGTTTGGAATGTTTCGCAAGGGTTGGGGTAGAGTGGTTTCCCTCCTGCGAGAGTATGGCTCCCATGCCATATGCCAATGCATTGACTTGAAGGATGAATTGTTTGTCTAGGTCAGGTTGAGCAAGGACAGGGCTGCCGCACATTCTTGTTTTCAGTTCTTCAAACACTTTTTGTTGTGGTTCTTCCCAATGCCAGACAGTAGCTTTCTTTGTTAGATCCAGTAATGGTCGATGTTATGGATTGCCAGACTATTTATGCTTACATCATTTTCTACTATATATAGTATTCACTTTCTCATAGACTGGCAGGAAGCCCCTTCCATATCCATCCCTATATATTACCACACTTCTATTACACTTCACTGCCCTCCACTTTATGTCATGTTGCCTCGGCTCATTACTAATACGTTCAGACTAATATGCCACTGTGTTTCGTAGTCTCACAGCCTCATGATGCTGCCTGAATACGTCATCCAGCCTCTTAGTCATATAGGCTTAGTAGGATGCCATCTAAATGTGTCATCACTTACTTAGTCATACATGCTTACTATCTTGTAGTCATATATGCTTAGTACAATGCCTTAGAGATGCATCATCCCTTTACTTAGTCATATGTACTTACTGTACAGTAGCCACAGGGCCTATAAAAAGCCCCCAAAGTGAGACTCAAGCCTTAAGCTTAGTCTCTTGTATAATACAGGACTTCTAGTTCATCCCTTGTGAACTTAAGCTTAAAGAACCATCAGAACCATCCTCTTGCACCTTAGAATGTACCCTAAGGCCTGCTAAATCAACTTAGAGCCACATTTGCTCTTCACTTTGAAACTCCAAATAACTCAGACAGAAAGATGCCATCTTTCCCACCCAGAACCTGAACCCGAAGGCTGCTAGTAAAGGAACTCTAGCCATCTATATGAAGGCCACTAGTAAAGGAACTCTAGTTGTCTATAAGAACAAGTTACATACTACAACCTCTGTAATATGTGCCACATACTACGACACACCAGTAGCAACCAGGAGCCGCTCCTATAAGACACCAGAACCCCTTCCATTCATGACCTTAGCGTGAACACCAACAAACTAAGTGCAATACAAGATGTCATTGCACCTCCAGACATCACTTCCTAGAGTGATAACAGAACAGCTGGCACCACTACATGCCATTCAGAACCCACAACCGTACAAGTTCTAAGGACAGAACTCCAAACCTCAAACCATACAGAAACCAGACTTGGACAAGGCGTCCAAACTCCAAACCAAACCAAACTGAACTTGAACCCTCACACTAAGACATGTGACATCCTAGTGTGACATCCTAAGTATCCAAATCGACTCCTTCACATCTAGATCCCCTTCCTCCTTCAGGAGATAGAGGACAACAGCAGCCAGCACTGCCACTACCCACAGCCATTCTAATAAGGTGTTAGAACTCCACAGAAGATGACCAAGACGATGGTCACCAATGCAGATATCATCCTACACATACAGCAGAGGGACAGAGACAGGCCAGACAACCTAACCCCCATACAAAGAGAACAAGCAGCCAAGGAGGCTGCCAAACAGAGACATCAACAGAACTGCCACGCTCAGTCCAGCATGATATTAGACCAAGCTTATCAGTCAACATGGAAGAATTCCGAAGAGAACCACTTGTCTACCCAAAGGCTTGGGAAGGAAGCACAAGGGTCCACATCGAACAAAGAACTGAACTGAATCTCCCAGAGTACATCACAGGACAAAACATCTATTGGACAGTCCAAGGAACATATCAAGGATATACCCTTGATGTCCCCAGTGAAAATACCAGTGCAATCAGAAGATACCCAGTTGAATTCATCTGCAGATACTGGTACACCCTCACCAGAGATGAAAATGGTATTCTTTGGGCATATGACCAAGACTGAATTGAACATGGAGGAGCAGGAACTGGATATCCACCAATAGACGATCCCTACCACCCCAATTACCAAGCTCAGCAAGTCACACTAACCCCTGCAGTAGCTACAGCAGAACTAGAGGCCACTGTGCCAGAAACACACACCCCTTGCACACATTCCACTGACCTCCACTCCCCTAGAGAACCAAGAAGTGAAGCACATGATTCCTCTGAAGAAGGAAATGGAGATAAACACACAGCCAGTGAAGGATCTGAAGACAGACCTCATACACCAGAAGAAGCCAACCCCCCTACATACCACAAAGTAACCCCAGCACACCATGAGCAAATTGAAGCTCCATAACCCCCAGAACAAGAACCACACCTCCCAGAAGATGTTGAACAACTAGGTGAACAAGTCAACCTTTTAGCCATCTATCACATCGGGCCACAGATCCAGATAACCCCAGCAGACCAACAACCGGACCCACCCCTGCCTCAGCCACCTATACAAGTCTTTATGGCCAACATACCACCCCAACAACCCCAACAACCCCAACCACCTGCAGGAGGACCACCCCTAGGTCCACAACAAGCAGGAGCACAAGCTGCTCACCCCCCAGGTAACAGAAAATGGAATGGCACACCTCCAGAAATATACACAGGAGACAGAAGTCGAAGCAATAAGTTCCTAAAGGAGTTCAAACTCTACAGACTGCTCGATGAAGACAATGAAACGATGAACACCCCATACAAGCGAGCAGCTTTAGCCTTGTCCTACATCAGGGGACCCCTAGTCGATGATTGGGTCTACCAATAAGTTGATCACCTTAGCGATCAGCTCCACACCAACAATATACCTATGCAAGACGAAGTCCACTGGGCCAAATTTGAAACAGCTTTTATGGCTGCTTTCACCAATATCCACAAGGTTACCAAAGCTATCACTATGCTTCAACAACTCAGAATGAAACAAGGCGACCTAGATGGATATATAGCTCAGTTCAGAAACCTAGCTACTAAAGCTGAATATGCCCTTGATGCTCCAGGAACACTACAAATGTTCTTACAAGGACTACCATCTGGCTTAGGATGACGAACTGTCATGCTAGGATGTCACATGTCTTAGTGTGAGGGTTTGAGTTCAGTTTGGTTTGGTTTGGTTCAGAGTTTGGATGCCTTGTCCAAGTCTGGTTTCTGGTATGGTTTGAGGTTCGGAGTTCTGTCCTTAGAACTTGTATGGTTGTGGGTTCTGAATGGTGTAGCGGTGCCAGCTGTTCTGTTATCACTCTAGGAAGTGATGTCTGGAGGTGCAATGACATCTTGTATTGCACTTAGTTCATTGGTGTTCACGCTAAGGTTGTGAATGGAAGGGGTTCTGGTGTCTTATAGGAGCAGCTCCTGGTTGCTACTGGTGTGTCATAGTATGCAACTTGTTCTTATAGACAACTTGTCACTGCCAAGGGTTTGACAGCAACAATAGACACACTAAGTCAATTAGCTAGGACTCGAAGTGTCCTAGAAGACTTGTAGAGAGGAAGTTGACCTGCAAGTCAATATCGATACCCGGGTTACCACTTGCTGAGCTTCGACTCAGTAGCCACCTGCAATGAAAGTAGAACACTGCTAGTATTGAGACAAGAGACTCAACTTGCCTCTACCAGGCGTAATGAGTCCCCTATATATAGTACATAGTACTTGAGGGCAGGCCTAGGGCCTGAGGGGCAGTGCTACCTATTTATATCTGAAACACAATAAGAACAATAGCAACCAGTAGCAAAGGTCGCTCAAGAATCACAGGCTGATGTACATGAAATGGGGCACAGTCATGAAATGGGGTACGAACACTCTAATTGGCCAGTTCCACAACTTACAGGGGTGTGATGGTGTTGAACCATCACCCTAGGCCGGTTACACAACTAGAGTTCCTTTACTAGTGGCCTTCATATAGATGGCTAGAGTTTCTTTACTAGCAGCCTTTGGGTTCAGGTTCTGGGTGGGAAAGATGGCATCTTTCTGTCTGAGTTATTCGGAGTTTCAAAGTGAAGAGCAAATGTGGCTCTAAGTTGATTTAGCAGGCCTTAGGGTACATTCTAAGGTGCAAGAGGATGGTTCTGATGGTTCTTTAAGCTTAAGTTCACAAGGGATGAACTAGAAGTCCTGTATTATACAAGAGACTAAGCTTAAGGCTTGAGTCTCACTTTGGGGGCTTTTTATAGGCCCTGTGGCTACTGTACAGTAAGTATATACAACTAAGTAGAGGGATGATGTGTCTCTATGGCATCATACTAAGTATATATGACTACAAGATAGTAAGCATGTATGACTAAGTAAGTGATGACATGTTCAGATGGCATCCTACTAAGCCTATATGACTAAGAGGCTGGATGACGTGTTTAGGTGGCATCATGAGGCTGTGAGACTACGAAACACAGTGGCATATTAGTCTGAACGTATTAGTAATGAGCTGAGGCAACATGACATAAAGTGGAGGGCAGTGAAGCGTAATAGAGGTGTGGTAATGTATAGGGATGGATGTGAAAAGGGCTCCCTGCCAGTCCATGAGAAAGTGAATACTATATATAGTAAAAAATGATGTAAGCATAAATAGTCTAGCAGTCTATAACATCACCCCCTGTTTAGAGTCTTTGGGAGCGTCCTTGGTGAGACTCCCTATAGGGGCAGTTGCGATGGATGTGGCTAGTATGGCAGCACTTGTGGCACTTCTTGTGGTTCTTGACGGCCCCTCAGGACCATATGTACTCATTGTCGTTGTCATCAGTGTCGAGGGGGGCAATATGTTTGAGATACTCAGGGACTTTAAAACCTTTGAGCATCTCATCGCGAGCAACCTTTTCGAGGTTGCTCCAGGGGACTGGCTGTTATGGACTGCCAGACTATTTATGCTTGCATCATCTTTTACTATATATAGTATCCACTTTCTCACAGACTGGCAGGGAGCCCTTTTCACATCCATCCCTATACATTACCACACTTCTATTATGCTTCACTGCCCTCCACTTTATGTTGTGTTGCCTCAGCTCATTACTAATACATTTAGACTAATATGCTGCCATGTTTTGTAGTCTCACAACCTCATGATGCCACCTAAACATGTCATCCAGCCTCTTAGTCATATAGGCTTAGTAGGATGCCATCTGAATGTGTCATCACTTACTTAGTCATACATGCTTACTATCTTGTAGTCATATATGCTTAGTACGATGCCATAGAGATGCATTATCCCTCTACTTAGTCATATGTACTTACTGTACAGTAGCCACAGGGCCTATAAAAAGCCCCCAAAGTGAGACTCAAGCCTTAAGCTTAGTCTCTTGTATAAATATAGGACTTCTAGTTCATCCCTTGTGAACTTAAGCTTAAAGAACCATCAGAACCATCCTCTTTCACCTGAAAACGTACCCTAAGGCCTGCTAAATCAACTTAGAGCTGCATTTGCTCTTCACTTTGAAACTCCAAATAACTCAGACAGAAAGATGCCATCTTTCCCACCCAGAACCCAAACCTGAAGGCTGCTAGTAAAGGAACTCTAGCCATCTATATGAAGGCCACTAGTAAAGGAACTCTAGTTGTCTATACGAACAAGTTGCATACTATGACCTCTGTAATATATGCTGCATACTACGACACACCAGTAGCAACCAGGAGCCACTCCTACAAGACACCAGAACCCCTTCCATTCATGACCTTAGTGTGAACACCAATGAACTAAGTGCAATACAAGATGTCATTGCATCTCCAGACATCACTTCCTAGAAGTGATAACAGAACAGCCAATGCCGCTACATGCCATTCAGAACCCACAACTGCACAAGTTCTAAGGACAGAACTCCGAACCTTGAACCATACCAGAAACCAGACTTGGACAAGGCGTCCAAACTCTGAACTGAACCAAATCAAACTTGAACCCTCACACTAAGACACATGATGTCCTAGCATGACACTGGCTGCGCTTTAAGGCCAGTTGCAATGTGGTTGAAGGCATTGGCATCCTGCAATCCTCCCAACCACTCCATTTTCTTCATATATACGAATGCTGCCTTGATCTTGAGCTTGAGCATTTCTTGCTCAAGGTAGTGGTCATCTTCTTCCCACTTGCAGTAGGCAATGACAGCTGCTGTTAGTGATTCATCTCCCTCATTCTGCAGGGTGTTATTGACACTCTCAGCAAATGGTTCCCTGCCAGAGAACAGTCTGCTGTGGTGTTTAGTATATCCAGTGGCAGGATGTGTGGAGGGAATGGGATGGAGTAGGTCTGTATAAACTGGGTGTCCCTTACCCATGGTGGTGCTGATGAGGGGGTAGCGGTCATTGTCAAAGTGGTACTTGAAGTACTTGGCATGCTCGGCTCCTCCCTTTTCATTGGGGACGATGAATGGCTCGAAGGTGCGGGTGCAGTAACCGGGGCCTGGGTATTTGTCACTCACCTTACCCTTTGTCTGATCCTCCTCCTCCTTGTGGACTTGTTATTTGTGTATTTCTTTGTCTTCTTCTTTTTCTTGCTGGGAGCAAGCTGGCTTGGCTCCTAGTGCATGAAGGGCATCGTGGATGTTGCCTGCTGGAACATGCTGAGTGTATATGGTGGTAGTGCTGGCCTGCTTGCAAGCATTTGCAAGGGCATTGATCCTAAGGTTAGTGGAGGCAGAAAGTGGGGAAGCTGGGGCACTGTCGACTGAATACCCCATAGGGGTAAGCGGTGGTGGGGAGACGGATCCCCAGGAGCTGTTGTTGGTGGAGGAGGTATCCTCAAGAAAAGTAAGGGGGTAAAAGCGGTTGGTGGGTAGACCGGTCGTGGATGCCATAGGGGTGGTGCTGATGATGGTGGCCATTGGTACTGTGGTTGGGCTGAATGTTTTGAAAGTGGGAATGGTGGAAGTGGGTGTAAAGAGATGAGAAGTGTGGTAGTGGTAGTGAGTTGGTTTGGTAGTAAGTGGCTGAAGAGGCAGTTGCTTGCTGAGGTCTTCATCTTGATTCATAGGTCCTTATATATGTTTTGACCCCCTGTTTAGGTTTCTTTGGTCTTGTGAAATTCTTTGAGGAGTTCCTGAGCATGTAGTCATCACTGCTGACCCATGAGTTGTCTAATGCAGGGTATCCTTTCCATCTGACCAGGTATTGGTGCTGATGCTTCACCCATGTTTCCTTTCTGCAATAATTTCATCAACTTCATATTCTTCTTCACCTTCTATTGTGTCAGGTGGTGGTCATTTGTAAGGCTTGCCATACTCCTTGGTTTCTGTATAAGGTGTTATTAGATCCATATGAAACACATTGTGTATGTTCATGTTCAGAGGTAGGTTGAGCTGGTACGCCACTGCTGATATTTGCTGACTGATGGTGAAGGGTCCTATGCACTTTGGTGCATTTTCTTTGATGGTGCCTTTGTTTTGATGTTGCGCGCATCAAGCCATACTTCTTGTCCTTCCTTGTATGTCTTGATTGGTTTCTTTATTTGGGTCTTCCTTTGCAGTGATTGGTGGGCTATTGTTCTTGCCTTGGTAAGTTCTTCTATTCAGGTGGCGGTGGCAGGTACTGTTTCATTGCCATCTTTCCAATTTGCTTGTGGGTTAGTCCCCATGATTAGTTGATGTGGTGTAAAGCCCGTTGTTTCATGTTTCCACATGTTGTGAGCAAATTCTGCTATTGGGAGGTACTGGGCCCAATTGTTTTGAACTCCATTGGCAAATTGTCTTAAGTAGCCTTCAATCCATTGGTTCATTGTTCGCTTTGTCCATCTGTTCTTGGGTGGAAGGTGGTACTCAAGTTTTGTCTTGTCCCATTGCTTTACACATGGTACATGCAAAGTTGCCTGTAAATCTTGGGTCTCTGTCTGATATGATTTGTTTTGGTGTTCCAAACCAGGGGAATGAATGGCGGAGGTATAGTCCAGCTACCCCTTCTCCATTGATGGTTTTCTTGCAGGGTAGGAATACGGCGGCTTTGGAACATCCTTGGTCAACAATTATAAGGATTGAGTCATATCCTTTTGACTTTGGTAGGTCAGTTATGAAGTCCATGGATATATATTGGAATGGTCCTTCTTCGACTGGAGTGTCAAAGTGGTGTAAAGGTGCATGGGTGACTCGGATTGTCTTGCTTTCTTGACACTTAGCATATCCTTTGACATAGTTTTCAACAAATTGTCTGAGTCTTGGGCCATGGAAGCGTCTTTTGATGAGGTCCCAAGTGTTCTTAATGCCTGGATGTCCTCCAATAGGCGAGTCATGTAGTTCTTGGAGGGCTTCTTGTCACTGATTGGTATCATCTGGCATGTATATTGTTTGAGAAAAAAGAGGATCAGGTAAAATTGTCACGTGCTCATTGACTTCTACCCCCCTTTTAAGGTCTTCTCTGCGAGATAGGAGGTCAGCAATTGTGTTTTGCTTTCCTGGAATGTGGTGGAGTAGGAAGTTGAAGTTGGCAAGGTGGGCCATCCATCTTGCTTGTCTGGGCATGATTTTATGTGCTGATCTGAAATATTTCAGATTATTGTGGTTGAGTGTATCTGGATTTGTTGGGTAGCTCCTAGGAGGTAGTGAAGAAGGCTTTGGTGGCAGCTACTATTGCTAGCAGCTCTCTGTCGGAGATATTGTAGTTTTGTTTTGCTGGTGATAGTGACTTTGAAAAATAGGCCACTGGGTGTCTCCCATCTTCAAAATCTTGGGATAGGGTGGCTCCTATTGCAAAGGCAGATGCATCAGTGTCCAATATAAAGGTCTTGGTTTGGTCCACCATTTGTAGGATAGGGTAACAGATAAATTCTGTTTTGAGGGTCTGGAATGCTTCTTCTTCCTTTGGTCCCCATTGCCATTGTTTGTTCTTCTTCGTCAAGTTGTGTAGGGGTCGTGCAATTTTGGAGTAGTGTGCAATAAAGTCTTTGTAAAAGTTTCCAAATCCTAGAAATGTGCGAACTTGTTTGACAGTTTTAGGAGTTGGCCAGTCGGTAATTGCTTTGACTTTGACTGGGTCCATTTTGATAAGGCCGCCTCCTACTATCATTCCTAGGTATTCCACTTCTTCTTTGTGGAATTCGCACTTCTCTGGCTTCAGGTAAAGGTTGTTGTTGGCGAGGATTTGTAGGACTTCATCTACTTGTTGTTGGTGTTCTTTCCAAGTTCCATCGGTTGCAATGAGGATGTCATCCATGTATATGAAGACATTTCCTTTTGCTAGTTGTTCTCTGAAGATGATGTCCATCATACTTTGAAAGGTGGCTGGAGCATTTCACATTCCAAAGTACATGACTTTGACTGAAAAATCCTCGGTTTGTTTTGAAGGCGTTTTGTGTTGGTCTTCTGGTCTGATGAGGATATTGTTATACCCCTATCGTACATCAAACTTTGTGATGTGCCTCTTGTGTGCTAGTTGTGGGATAAGGCTTGAATGAGGGGGAGAGGGTAATTGTTAGGGACCATCCATTTGTTTAGTTGCCTGTAGTCTTGTACAGGTCGGAGTTTTCCATCTTTCTTTTGATGAAAAAGAATGGTAAGTGTATGGTGATTTAGATGGTTCAATATACCCTTGTCTTGATGTTCTTTAGGAACTCTTCAATGCATCTTGTTCCTTGGGAGATAGAGGGTATATTTTGCAATTGAATGATGCAGGTGCATCGGGTTTAAGGTCGATGGTGTGGTCCCAGGGTTTTGATTCAGGGATTCGCTTTGAAGCTTCTTCACTGAAGACCTTCTTGAAGCCTTGGTATTCCTTAGGTACCAGTTGGTGCCATTCCTTTTTCTCCTTCTTGCTGGCTTCATCTATTGCTAGCTGGGTGGACATTGTGGTTTTCTGTATTTGGAATATGGGTGGTCTTTTGTTGACATCTTGGGTGGATGCTATAACGCGTCCTCGTATTTTCCTTCTTTCCAGCTGATGTCTGGATCGGTGATTTGTAGGAAGGGATATCCTAGGATGATGTTGTCCTTTCCTAGGCTGGTGATGAAGAAGGGTAGTTCTCTTCATATGCCTCTATGTTGATAGTAGGTGTATTGTTTCTATGATTTGTCCTGCTGCATTGATAGTTCCATCAACATTTCTTGTAGTTTGGGGTTTGTCTAACTTCTGTTTAAGAAGTTTGAAATGTTTGACAATTTGAGGGGAGATGAAGTTTTCAGTTGCTCCACTGTCAATCAATGTTTGAATCTTGGCCTGTTGGTCCTTGTGACACAATATTAATTGAGTCTGTACTGATTGTATCTTTGGTATGAAGGTGTCATTTTGGAATAAAGTCTGAATGATGGCCATGTCATTCAGACTTGTCAAAAATCCACTCCTCTTTCTCTCATGGCATTCATCCATTCAAGCTTTTTGTTGTTGGAGAATTGGATCATTCTATTGGCGAGTTTGGTCATTTCATCCTGTTCTTGAGGCTCTTCTTCTTCTTCTTTGTCATAATACTCCTGGTCTTCTTCTTCTTCTTCTTTGACTACTTTGATGTAGGAAGGTTTAGGCGATGGTCTGGGATTGAACTTCTTCTTTGGACAATCCTTTGCCATATGTCCTTGTTGACTGCATTCGAAGCATCATCCTTCGACTCTATGCTTCTGTCTTTCTTCATTGGTGTTTGCTTTTTGAATGGCATCAACCTACATAGGTGTGCCATTGGTGTAAGGTCGTCTTAGAGGTTTCTAAGAGGGTGGTGGCTTGTAGGAGGAAGCTAGCTCGCTTGGGTCCCCAGTTAGGCATAGGCCACTTCCCTTCTCCGAAGATTAGGTTCTCTTTCTCCTATGTCTTTGCTTCTGTCTGGACGGCGGCCACATAGTCTACAAAAGTGGTTAGTCCAGGGTGCATCCTTAGAGTCCTTTATCCTAATCCAGGTGGTAATCCTTGGAGGAACATTTGGAGGGTTGCTGGTGCATTGGGGTGGTACCCTGCCTTTATGGAAAGGGTTCTGAACTGCGCTATATAGCTGTCTAGGTCACCTTGCTTCATCTTTAATAGTTGGAGCACAGTGGTGGCTTTGGTGACTTTATGGATGTCTGTAAATGCGGCTGTAAAGGCAGATTCAAATGTAGCCCAGTGTATTTCGTCTTGAAAGGGTACATTATGGTTGTAGTGTTGATCTTGAAGGTGATCAACTCTATCATAGACCCAGTCGTTGACTAGGGGTCCTCTGATATAGGATAATGCAAGGGCGGCCCTCTTGTATGGGACTTGCATTGTTTCATTGTCTTCATTGAGTACTCTGTATAGTTTGAATTCCCTTAGGAATTGGTTGCTTTTGCTATGGTCTCCTATGAATACTTCTGGGGGGTACTGTTCCATTTGCCATTTCATTGGCCTGGAGGTGGAGCTACTTGTGCTCCTGCTTGTTGTGGACCTGGCAGAGGTCCTCCTGCAGGTGGTTGAGGCTGCCGGGGTTATTGTGGTGGTGGTACATTTACCATAAAGATTTGTATTGGTTGTTGAGGTGGTAACAAGTATTCTTCTGGGTCTATTACTTGGATTGATGGTCCAGTGTGAAGGGCTAGGAGGATTATTTGTTCACCTAGTTGTTATATGTCTGCAGGTAGAGGTGGTTCTTGTGCTGGTGGCTGTGGGGCTTCAAGTTGCACATGGTGCTGGGGTGTTTCTTCGTGGTACGTTGGTGGATCAGCTTCTTCTGGTGTATGAGGTCGATGATCAGAGTGATGGTCTGATCCTTGTTCTTCTTTGTTGTCTGAGTTGTCTTCTGTGTGTTGCAAAACCCTTGGTGAGTGTAGATCAGTAGCTCTGGGGGTTTGTGTTCTTTCAACTTGTGGTTCTGCAAGTTCTTCTCTTGCAGTAGTTGCTGGGGTTAATGTGATGCAAAAGGGGTGGTAGTCTGGGTGGTAAGGATCATCAATTAATGGGTAGCCTGTTCCTGCTGCTCCATAGTCGATTCTGTCTTGTCATAGGCCCAGTAAAGGTTGTCAACATCTCTGGTGAGGGTGTACCAATGTCCTTGAATAAATTCAACTGGTACTCTTCGGATTGCGCTGGTGTGTTCACTTGGTATGTCAAGGTTGTATCCTCTGTTTGGTCCTTGGACAATCCAATGGATGTTTTGTCCAGTGATATGTGGGGGAGATTTGGTTCTGATCTTTGGTTGATGTGGACCCTTGTGCTTCTGGGAAGGCTCTAGGATGGATGTAAGGTTCTCTTCTGAATTCATCTGTGGTGGCGGATATCGTGGGTAGTAATAGGTGTTAGTTCTACTGTCATATACTCTTGACAGTATTACATGTGTATTGTGCACAGGGATCGGGTTGTTCGAGTGGATAGCTGTCTTGGCTTTTCTGGTAAGCTTAGTCTGATGTCATGCTAGGACGTCACGTGTCTTAGTGTGAGGGTTTGAGTTTGGTTTGGTTTGGTTTGGTTTGGAGTTTGGATGCCTTATCCAAGTCTGGTTTCTGGTATGGTTTGAGTTTCGGAGTTCTGTCCTTAGAACTTGTATGGTTGTGGGTTCTGAATGGCATGTAGCAGGCCAGCTGTTCTGTTATCACTCTAGGAAGTGATGTCTAGAGGTGCAATGACGTCTTGTATTGCACTTAGTTCATTGGTGTTCATGCTAAGGTCGTGAATGGAAGGGGTTCTGGTGTCTTGTAGAAGCGGCTCCTGGTTGCTACTGGTGTGTTGTAGTATGTGGCACATATTACAGAGGTCGTAGTATGCGATTTGTTCTTATAGACGACTAGAGTTCCTTTACTAGTGGTCTTCATATAGATGGCTAGAGTTCCTTTACTAGCAGCCTTCAGGTTTGGGTTCTGGGTGGGAAAGATGGTGTCTTTCTGTCTGAGTTATTTGGAGTTTCAAAGTGAAGAGCAAATGTGGCTCTAAGTTGATTTAGCAGGCCTTAGGGTACATTCTAAGGTGCAAGAGGATGGTTCTGATGGTTCTTTAAGCTTAAGTTCACAAGGGATGAACTAGAAGTCCTGTATTATACAAGAGACTAAGCTTAAGGCTTGAGTCTCACTTTGGGGGCTTTTATAGGCCCTGTGGCTACTGTACAGTAAGTACATATGACTAGTAAGGGATGATGTGTCTCTATGGCATCGTACTAAGCATGTATGACTAAGTAAGTGATGACGTGTTCAGATGGCATCCTACTAAGCCTATATGACTAAGAGGCTGGATGATGTGTTTAGGTGGCATCATGAGGCTGTGAGACTACAAAACATGGCAGCATATTAGTCTGAAATATTAGTATGAGCTGAGGCAACATGACATAAAGTGGAGGGCAGTGAAGCATAATAGAGGTATGGTAATGTATAGGGATGGATGTGGAAGGGCTCCTGCCAGTCCATGAGAAAGGATTACTATATATAGTTAAAAGTGATGTAAGCATATATAGTCCAGCAGTCCATAACATGAACACTCAGAATACACCCTGGACTAACCACCTTGATAGATATGTCCAGCTGTCAGAAGGAATCCAAAGTACAGGAGAAGAGAACCTGATTTTGGAGAAGGAATGGCTATGCCAACTGGACCTAAAGACCACCACCCCCATGCTGCCACACCCCTAAACCCCAGTTCACCAGAGACACCCTTACACGAATGGTACTCCTATGCAAGTGGATACCATTAGGAAAGCAGACACAGATGAAGCTAAGAAGAAGCACAGAGAAGAAGGATGATGCTTCAAATATAGCAAACAAGGACACATGGCCAAGAACTGCCCACCAAGAAGAGGCCGCCCCAGAAACCATCTTACATTAAGATGGTCCAAAGCAAGGAGAATACTATAAAGAAGAAGAAGACGAAGAAATGGAAGAGGCCAAGAAGAACCTCAAGAATGGATGAAATGAAGATATGGTTAATAGAATGGTCACCTTCTCTAATGACAAGAAGGTGCAATGGATGAATGCAATGCAAGCCAAAGGAGTGGATTTTTTGACCCCTGAATGACACAGCCATCATTCAGGCACTATTCACAAATAATGTATTTGTACCCAAGATTCGATCAGTACAAACTCAAATAATACTACATTTATGGAACAGAAGGGCCGATGCAACAGCACTTGTGGACAGCGGAGCCACAGAAAATTTCATCCACCACAAACTTATAAAGTGGTTCCAAATCCCCACAGTACCTCTCCAGAAACCAAGAATGCCAGGAATGTTGATGGAACCATCAACCAGGCTGGAAAATTACTGACAAAGTAGAACTTAAAATTCAACACCAAGGAATCACAAAAAAATTCCCCTTCTTTGTCACCAACTTAGGACATGATAACATTGTCCTGGGATACCCATTCCTAGCAACTAATGAGCCAAAGATTAATTGGAAGAAAGGAACCATTGAAGGAAGCATTGTGGCATCCACTACTGATGCTCACAAATGGAAGGTGCTTTCCCAAATCTGGAAAACCACCACCTCTACACATTTAGCAATCCAGGAAGCTGAAAAGAAAGACAAGAAGACCTGGGATCAAATAGTACTGGAAAAATACCACCCATTCCAGAAAGTCTTTAGTGAAGAAGTGTCAAAGCGAATCCCATAATCAAAACCTTGGGACCATGCTATAGATCTAAAACCAGATGCTCCAGCATCATTTGACTGTAAAGTCTACCCCCTATCACCCAAAGAACAGGAAGCATTGGAAGAGTTCCTAAAGGAACACCAAGAAAAGAAATCATTGAGCCTTCAAATCGCCATATGCCTCCCCTTCTTCTTTGTTAAAAAGAAAGATGGAAAACTACAACCAGTCCAAGACTATAGAAAGCTCATTGAATGGACCATCTCAAACAACTACCCCCTACCCTTGATTAGAGACCTAATACCTCGACTTGCAGGAAAGAAACACTTCACCAAGTTCAATGTACTTGGGGGTACAATAACATCCTCATCCGACCTGAAGACCAACATAAAGCAGCCTTTAAAATGAACAGAGGCTTCTTTCAACCAAAAGTAATGTACTTTGGAATGAGGAACACCCCACCACCTTCCAAAGCATGATGGACTTCATCTTCAGAGACCAATTAGCCAAAGGGAACATGTTCATCTATATGGATGACATCCTCATTGCCACCGATGGAACTTGGGAAGACCACTACAAAGAAGTAATCAAGGTCCTAGAGGTCTTACAAGAAAATGACCTCTATCTCAAACCAGAGAAGTGCGACTTCCACAAAATGGAAGTGGAATATCTAGGAATGCTAATAGAAAGTGGATGCGTCAAAATGGATCCAGTCAAAGTCAAAGGAATTACAGACTGGCCCATCCCTACGACAGTCAAAGAACTCAGGGCCTTCCTAGGCTTTGGGAACTTCTACAAAGACTTCATTGATCATTATTCCCTAATTGCGTGACCACTTCATGAACTAACAAAGAAGAGCAAGAAATGGGAATGGAGTCAAAAAGCCGATGAAGATTCAATACCTCAAAAATAAATTCACATCCTATCCCATCCTCAGGAATGCTGATCAAACCAAACCATTTACACTAGACACAGACCATCAGACTATGCCATTGGAGCCACCCTAACACAGGAATTTGAAGATGGACAACACCCAGTCACGTTCTTTTCAAAGTCACTCAACCAAGCAGACATAACTATGACATCTATGATAGAGAACTGCTGGCAATAGTATCAGGTTAAATTCTTCAAACACTTCCTTCTAGGAGCTAGGCATCAAATCAAAGTATGCTCAGACCATGAAACCTGAAATATTTCCGAGTGGCACGAAAAGTAACACCTAGACAAGCAAGATGGATGAACTACTTGGCAGACTATGACTTCATCATCCATCACTTTCCGGAAAACAAAATACCATTGCAGACCTTCTATCATAAAGAAAAGACCTTGAAGAGGGGGTAAACAATGAACAAACTACCATCCTCCCTGATAACCTATTTATTCAAACTCTTTACCTCTCAAATGACAACAAGAAGCGACAACAAACCCTCAAAGAAATATATGATGCACCCACAGGTGGCCACCCAGGGATCTCAAACACCTGGGACCTAGTCAAAAGATGCTACCATGGCCCAAACTTCGAGAATTTGTTGAAAATATGTCAAAGGATGCATCAAATGTCAAGAAAATAAGACCATCCAAACCAAAAGCCCCTTTACACCACTTTGACACCCCAGTAGAAGAAGGACCTTTCCAATATGTGTCCATGGACTTCATAACCAAATTACCAAAGTCCAAAGGATATGACACCATCCTCACCATCATGGATCAAGGATGTTCCAAAGCAGTCAAATTCCTACCCTGTAACAAGGAAATCACCAGAGAAGGAGTGGCACAACTGTACCTTCAGCACCTCTTTCCCTGGTTTGGAACCCCCAAATGTATCATATCCAACAGAGACCCTCATTTCACTGGAAATTTCACAAGAACCTTATGCAAAGCGATAGGCACCAAACAAAACCTTAGTACCACGTTTCACCCCAGAACTGATGGACAAAGCGAATGCATGAATTAATGGGTCGAAACATTCCTGAGACACTTTGTCAATGGAAGACAAGATAACTGGGCTACATACCTTCTAGTGGTGGAATTTGCTCACAATTCATGGAAACATGAAGGAACACGCCACACACCCCATCAATTAATCATGGGATGTAACTCTCAGGCAATTTGGACAGAAGGAGACGAAGAAGTACCAGCTGTAGACATCAGACTCAAGGAACTAACCAAAGCAAGGGAAATTGCACATCAAGCCTTACAGAAAAAGACAGCCATAACAAAACCAGTCAGAACATTCAAGACTGGAGACGAAGTCTGGCTAGATGCACGGAACATAAAGACAAAGGCACCATCAAAGAAGATGGAACCAAAATGCTTAGGACCCTTCATTATTGAGAAAAAGATATCTCTGGTTGCTTATCAACTCAACTTGCCAGCACATATGCATATACATCCAGTGTTTCATGTGGATCTATTATCGCCCTATATGGAAACCATGGAGTACGGCATCCCATTCAAGTGCCCAGTACCTGAAACTGTTGAAGGAGAAGAAGAGTATGAAGTAGATGAAATCATTGCAGAAAGGAAACATGGCTAAAAAAGACAACAGCAATACCTAGTCAAATGGAAAGGCTACCCTGCATTGGACAATTCATGGGTCAGCAGCAATGACCTACATGCGCTAGAACTACTTAGCAAATTCTACCAGTCCCAATCACCCAACCAGCTATAAAAGCACCCTCCAAACTACCTTCAAATGACAGCAGTGAACCCTTACTACTATGCTTCTACTCCTACTGTCACTGCCAAGGGTTTGACAGCAACAATAGACACTCTAAGTCGATGAGCAAGGCCTCGAAGTGGCCTAGAAGACTTATAGAGAGGAAGTCGACCTGCAAGTCGATGTCGATACCTGGGTTACCACTTGCTGAGCTTCAACTCAGTAGCCACCTGTAATAAAGTAGAACACTGCTAGTATTGAGACAAAAGACTCAACTTGCCTCTACCAGGCGTAATGAGTCCCCTATATATAGTACAGAGTACTTGAGGGCAGGCCTAGGGCCTGAAGGGGCAGTGCTATCTATTTATACCTAAAACACGAAAGAGAACAATAGCGACCAGTAGCAAAGGTCACTCAAGAAATCACAAGCTGATACACATGAAACGGGGCACGAACATGAAACGGGGTCAGAGTCCTCTATTTGGCTGGTTCCACAACTTACAGGGGTGCGATGGTGTTGAACCATCACCCCAGGCCAGTTACACCTACCAAACAAACTACCCAACAACCTCCTCCTACATTGACAACTAACCACCCACCACTCGCAACCATTTAGTCCTCAAATCCGACAATATGCCCACCTTCCCTACCTCCTGTGAATGCACCACCCCCCTATGCACCACCAACCAGTTTGCTCTGCTTGACCTTAAAATTATACCAATAGTGATGCCTATGAGATTCACTCCCCAAGCACTTCTCCACCTCCTCTTGAATCTGCCTTTACATCTCCCACCTCCACCACCCTTGGATCCACCCTAAAATCTACACAGATCCAAGCAAACTTCAATGACCTCCTCAATGCCATCGACTGGAGTACCCAGCACAATCTCCACCCCCCCACTGACACCCCATCCAGCAATGAGGAACCAGGAAGTATAGACAAACATGTCACCATACATATGGACGATGTTGCAACAAATAACGTTAGCGCAGCCCTTTGAGCCCTTCAGTACAAACGCACCTGTGCCTACAATAAGGGGGAGGAAGAGGATGAGAGAACCTGGACCCAAAATGAGAACAAAAGAGAGAACCGGGAGCAGGGGGAATACAAGGCAGAGGAAGACGACCCCCATCCCAGACCAGGATGGATTCAGACCACTAATGAACCATTTACAGTCCCCACAATCACAGGAGGGGCCCTTTTCGCCCCCTATCACAAATACCACCTCGACAATCCAAAATACCCCCTTGTCAGCACCACCCTTAGTAAAGGAAAGGAGGTATTCACCACCCTCCTCCATCCCAGCCCGGTACCACACAAGAGCCCTTAAATCACACCAATGCAGAAACAAATCTTCTCTAGAAGAGAACCCTTCCAGAGACAAGTCACTGAAATTGCAATGATGGAGGATGATGAATCATTCCTCTCCAGATTGGTGGCTTACAGGCTATGGGAATGTGAGGTAATGTACACCCAACAAGAACTTGCTAGGGTGAACATCAAAATGGCATTCCAAAAGATCAAGCTGATGGAATGGTATGGAGTGCTTCAAGATGCTGATGGGTATAGGAGGTTAGCAACTGGTCTCCAAGACTACAACCCATGGGGAACCAATGAACAGGAAGCCCTCAAGCAGGTGCTGCAAGGGTTTCGAGTCCCCCTCCATTTGCACACCAGGAAAGTTGAAGGGGATTGGGGATTTGAAGACAACGAAGTCCCCCTCAAGAAAACAAAGAATAAAAGGTGCTCCAAATGTCGCAGCACCACTCACTACCACCGTCACTGCCCCCAGAGAGTCAACCACAACCAGCAAAGACTCTAAACAGGGGATCATCTCATGGTAGACTATTGGCACACTCTTGATTACTAATATTTTGTCTATATGCATATGAATTTCTCACAGTCCGGCTGGAGTCGTCATCACCTCCCCCACCTTACTTTACTCACCCTCTATTACACTCCTGCCACCTCATTCTGCTGTTGTGTTGCCTCGGCTCCTTACTAAAATACTTACACTAATATGCCAACAGTTTTCGTGGCCTTACTGCCACTGAAACATGTCAATCACTGCCGGAGACTCTGCTTAAATACTTGTACATAAATATGCTCATAGAAGGAGGCCAAAGCCCTAAGCTTGGTCTCTTGTGAATCCTAGACATTCTCAGAGCAGTCCTCCAAGTGATCCGAAGCCTCACAGCCCCTTTCCCCTCCCACTTGTGCCCTAGAATGTACCCTAGGGTCTGCTAAGTGACTTAGTGACGCATTTTACTTAATCTACCATATATAGTAAACCGAGTCCTGATTGGGAACTCTTCAACTCCGACACATACATTAAGCGCTCAGAAAGGCATTGCCTTTCTTCGCTTCAGACAGATGAAGGTCACTGAGTAACAGACCTCTCAGTGCTCTATAGAACCACCCCATCTGCATCAGAAACCCAGCAGGAAGGAGCAGCTCCTTCCATTCATGACCTTAGTGGCATACTAACAAACTAAGTGCAATACAAGGCGTATTAGCACTCCAGATATCCCTTCTTTGGATACATGTCCTAAGTATCCAAATCGACTCCTTCACATCTAGATCCCCTTCCTCCTTTAGGAGATAGAGGACAACAGCAGCCAGCACTGCCACTACCCACAGCCATTCTAACAAGGTGTTAGAACTCCACAGAAGACAACCAAGATGATGATCACCAATGCAGATATCATCCTACACATACAGCAGAGGGATAGAGATAGGCCAGACAACCTAACCCCCATACAAAGAGAATGAGCAGTCAAGGAGGCTGCCAAACAGAGACATCGACAGAACTGCCACACTTAGTCCAGTGTGACAGGGGTGTTCTCTTCTTTATAGTATAGATTTTGTGTTGCTGACATTGGGTGCATCTGGCTATATATCACTCTATCTAGGTGTTTATTCCCAGCCACTAATAATATTGGGTGGTGAGGGCAATAGTATTATCCCTGCCTGGGTGTCTAGCTATGGGTGAGTCATAGAAATGGGAGAGGATATTGTGTCTTAGATGTAATCCTGAGGGTATTGTGAGTTTCCATCCTTTCATATATCCCTCTGGTAGCTTTCATACTTCTTGTGAATTGCACCAGGACCCCATCTCTGCTTGTCTCTGTTGTTGCACTTCCTTTACTTGCTGTTCAAGTGGATTTATTTGTGTTGACACATTTGCAATGAACATGGATGGTGGGAGAAAGGTTAGATCAGTGTTATCTTCAGTGCCATGGTCCACTCCTGGTGGCCTAGACAGCATGTTGGGGGCTATGTGTATTTTTCCATGGACATGTTTGATGATTAGATTGTAGTCTTGGATTTTAGTGAACCATCTAGCCATGTGTCTGTTGACCCTTCAAGGAGCTTTCCAGTGTGTGAGGTTAGCATGGTTAGTAAGAATGGTGACTGGGATGTCCATAGCTGCTATGTGAGGGCAGAAGCATTTAAGGGCTTTGAGGATGCCTAAGAATTTTCTTTTATAGATATCATAGTTGCATTCTGTTGGGGTGAAGGTGTTGGAATAGTATGTGATCGGGCACAGCATCAGTTTCTGTGTGCGTGGATTGAGTTCTCCCTCCTGTGAGAGTACAACACCCATGCCATATGCTGAGGTGTCTGTAGTAAGAAAAAAGGCTTTAGAGTAATCTGGTTGGTGAAGGATTGGTTTGCTGCACATCAGTGTTTTTAGGTGTTCAAAGGCGGTTTTTCATTTGTGATCTCATATAAATGGAGTGTCACTAGCGAGGGCAGTGACACTCAGACACAGTCAAAATATGTATCACTGTATAGGTCGGGAAGCGACTCAGTGGATGCTTTGGTTATGGCTGGCAGAAAGTAGCTTTTGTTAGTTTGCAAAGAGTCGTTGATTGTATTCAAGTCCAAGTCAACTCTAGGGAAATTTGGTGCATATGTAATGCAGAAGATGAGACAGGTAATTCTTAGGAGAGCAAAACAAGCCATGGCTACTCCTTCAGGTGATAGTACGAAGTCACTACTCTAATAGACAGAAGACTTGACTTAGAGTCGAGTCTCTGCACACACTTGCATACAAATACTATAAAGTACATGACTAACTACTGCTAACTACGGCCTTATTCAGGTTACTTAGCTTATTGTTATGCTGACAGAGATACAAGGACGCTGACACACTGGATAACTACAAGGTCCAACCCATATTACTAATCCCTAGGCCTAGACGGGCCTACCACACCTAGGGGTCAAACACAGTCCTCACATGTCATCAGTGGTTCTCTTGCCTCTGCACAAGCTGCTCTGTGACATGGAGTGTCCCATTGTGTTAATTGGATGAGAGATCGTGCTATGAGGGAATAGTTGGGTATGAAGTAGCGATAAAACCTGTAAAACCCAAGAATGCTTGAATGTCATTGGCTGTTTGTGGTTGTAGCCAATCTGTAACGCCTTTTACTTAGGCAGGGTCCATCTGTACCATACCTTCTTCTAATACTACTCCTAGGAACTCTACCTTTTGCTGTTCAAAGACACATTTCTCTGGTTTGAGGTATAGGTCATGCTGTCTTAACCTACTCAGGATTTTGTGCACACACTCTTTATGGAATTTGAGGTCATCCTTTGTGATCATAAGGAGATCATCCATATATACGATGAGCTATCCTTGCACTATTTCTTTGGTGAAGATTGCATTCATCATCATCTGGAAGGTTGCTGGTGAGTTTGTTAGTCTAAAGAACATCACTGTGGGTTCAAATAATCCTTGATTGGTGATAAATGCAGCTTTCCATTCATCTCCTTTCTTGATACAGATGTTGTTGCATCCCCAAGGGATGTTGAACTTGGTAAATAGCTTGGCACCTTATACTTTTGCTATTAATTTGGGGATCAATGGGAGTGGGTAGCAGTTATGGATGGTCCACTTATTCAAGTGATGATAATCTTGCACTGGTCATAGTTTACCATCCTTCTTCTTAATAAAGAAGAATAGAGCCGCATAGGGGCTCTTTGAGAGGTGTATATTGTCACGCTGGATGGAGCGTGGTGATTCTGTTGATGTTTCTGTCTAGCAGCCTCCTTGGCTGTTCGTTCTATTGCTATGAGGGGTAGGGCGTCTGGCCTGTCTCTGTCTTTCTGTTGTATGTGTAGGATGATATCTGCATCGGTGACCGTTGTCTTGGTCATCTTCTGTGGAGTTCTAACACCTTGTTAGAACGGCTGTGGGTAGTGGCAGTGCTGGCTGCTGTCGTTCCCTATCTCCTGAAGGAGGAA